>VZTL01003694.1:3600-23463 GCA_013400535.1 Scopus umbretta
CACAAATGTCATGACAAGGTATCACTTCTGCCAGTGCCAAAGGACCCGATTGTCGTTGTTGCCCTCTTCACTCAGGCAGAGCTCCCGGTGAAGCAGATGGCCAGCCTGCCTGAGCAAAAAGACAGGCCACAGCTGAGCTATGTCTGAGGCTCTGTTCAGATTTCCTGTTGGTTCAGCCAACAGGAATTTGTCAAGGCTCACATTAACAACTGAAGTAGACACAGTTTAATTATTCCACTAAATACCTTCCATGTACTGCAGAGGTAACAAAAGGAATTTTAGTACTTTGCTACATTTACAGAATCCTAGGAACAAAAAAATCATTTTCACTGAGGCTTTAAAGTGCATTCTCGTGCTGACTTCATGCAGACAAGTAAAAACTCCAAAGCTAATAAAAACAGCTCATATATTCATACACAAGACACCACAAACTTTGTCACTATTTCAGACACAAACTGGAGCTCATTTGTTTCACATGAAATGGTTTAAAAACCTATTACACTTTGCAGTAGTAAAAGTTTTTATTAACACAGCTAGAAGGCCAACAAAAACTGCAGCAGCATTCCTTGTGCCTGGTTATCATCCAACTCATTTATTGCATTGCAGGTTGAGAACAGCCCTACAGTCCTGCTCAAAAGTGAACACGTGAGCAGTCCCATTCAAGTCAAGCCATCTGTTTACACTAGACAACTTCACAAAAGAGTTTCCCGCAGTGCTAACACTGCTTCACTAGAGCCCTGATGGGACCACTCTTGTAACTAGCATGCTAGCCAAGCATTTCCTGTATGTTCTAGCAGTAGCATTAAACAGTGGTTGCATGGCCAGCTGAGCCAACCCACTGACTTACCATAGGAAGAAGGGGTCTCTTTCGCTCCCTCTTTCCAACCTCTCTCCTTCTTCCACTTGATGCCAAGGTTCACTTTCTTTTCCAAACTCCAGTAACTACCAGACCTTTCTGCAGGCTGCTTTAAATCACTAAGCCACTGGGAAACCACCTAATTCCCTAATGCCTAGTTTAGTTTTCCTCCAGGTTTGTAAGTGAAAGCAGCTCACAGAGAGGTCTGATGAGCACTGATGCTAGCACAAAGCAAGCAGCAAGAACTTAAGGCTGGCAGCAACATAGGAATGGGACAGTGGAGGAAAGAGGGAAGGAGTGAGGCATCCTGCTTCCAGCAGCAGTGAACTGTTCAATTGGCTCATCGCTTCTTACGAAACTGTACCCTTAGATGACAAGGGCTGGATCAGCTCTAAATGGGGTCTCCCCCTGGTGTTGAATGATGTGAACTTTACATAGTAGACTGTTCTGGGCAAACCCAGGGAGAATTATCGATGTATGTATGTATTCCAGTTCTGCAGGCCCTATACTTCCTCAAACTAAACTAAACTCTGTGATATATTTATCTGAGTTGACAATGTTGTTGGTTTGGGGTTTTGGTTTTGTTTGTTTGTTTGTTCTTTGTTTTGGTTTGGGTTTTTTGTTGTTTTGGGTTGGGTTTCTTTTAGAGATGCCACAGAACACAACTAAACCCCCATCCTTCTTGCTCCACAAAAGCATGAGCCTGCAATTCCCATCAAAGGGAATCCCTATTGGAACGGACACCCATTCTTCAACTCGACTCAGCAGGGTGCAGTATCATGACCTGCTTGTGCAAAAAAATAATTGGGCACACACACTCCTGCTGTAAATAGTGCCCTTTTGCTGAAGATCTGGCTTCTTGATTGCAAAACAAAGGCAACTTATTCATGTTAAATGCATAAAACAACAGGTCATAAAAGTAGAACAATTTCAGTCAATTCTTATATGTCATTTCATTAATCCAAAACAAAACTTGTAACAGCGATCCTTAGATCTCTAATCCACTTTAAGCATTGCAAAACAAAGAAAACATTAAAAGCCTTGAAACCAACAGTAAAAGCTTATGGAATCTGCTAAAGGCTAGCCATTCCATTAAACATTTCTATGCTTACTCATTAAACTTCATTTTCTTAAACTGGTCTAAAAGTTAAGGAAGCAAAGTTGAGTTAAGGAATTGCTGAGTTAAGGAAGCAAAAAGCAGTTAATAAAATTAACATTATCATAAGAAAGTGGACTTCAAAGTGGACCTCAAACAATAATAAGCTATTAAGAGATGTTTACTCTTCACTGAATCCTATTTTCTATCTCTTAGATCAGTACAACTCACAGATAATTTCTTTGAAATTAACAGAGTTGCACTGGGTTGACTCAGAAGAAACCTTGTTATTCCTTCATTTAGAAACATCTCAAAGTATCCTTAAGAATAAAGTATAATTATCAAATGACATAAAGAAGCACTTTAGTTTTAAATAATTTGAAAAACAGTTCTGTCATTTATTTGCCATTCAGCGTAAGCTATTAAAAAGCTGACAAATTATCTGATTATCATCGCTAATTAGCCACAGTAGAATAAAAACATCAACTTCTCTTTAAATAGATGTCAACCTGTAGATCATTAATTAGAAGGGAACTTTAATGTTTTTCAACAATGACAGCTTCTATAAAATGTAATTTCCTTTGAAACATCCAAAGTGCCATATAGTTCCAGCAGTTTTTAAGCAGAGCTCTAAAAGAGGAAAAACAATTATAAAATCCTCCTTAAAAAAGTGATAGTACAATGTGATCCAAAGTTACATATTCGCCTATCTGAAGAGTTTTCAAAAGCTCTCAGATCTAAAAATAAGTATTGTAGGAAGACTGAATGGCATTTGATCCAATATTCATAAAGGTAAAATTAACAACCTCTACAATGTGCCTGTTTACTGCTCAATTAAAAATAAGAGTATTCAGATACAGAAAAAAAAAAAAATCTCGACAGAAGAACCTCCAGGTTTGGTGCTAAATAATAACAAGTTAAAAAAAATAATTAAGCTTTTATCTGGCAATAATCTAACAGTGCAAGAAGGCATATGGAGGGGGGAAAGCTCCAAACCATGTGATTGATTTCATGTCAATCCTGGAAGCGCAAAAGGAAAAGAATTAAAAGGCTTTAATGAAATTGCATTCTACCTTTCCCACAAACGAATCTTTGCTCATTTCCTGCAAAACACATGGAAAGTAAATCCGGATTAAAGTAGGATTTCATTGCTCAAATTTCCAATCAGCTCAATATATGAAAGAAGGTTTTGGGTTATCTTACAGGGAAATAGAAGCATCACATACATCACACATTTATCTTAGTTGAAATCTCCTTAGATGCTCTGTCTCTATTTGTCTTGACTCCTGTAGCTTAATAATTTCCTGTAATTCTAGCATTTGGCATAGAACCTAAATCTAACCAGGTGTCATCCAATTACTGCCTTCAATTTTTAACTATAGTTCTGGGGTTTGTCCCATTTTTTACTTTAGCTGATTACTTTGCAAATTCCTGATACGCTTTGCTGAACAGAATACAGAAGAAGAGTAAATTATTAAGAAAATTCAAGAGATACACTAAAAGAGGGCTACTCATTAAAAAGAACCATACAAAAAAATGACAGTGCACAGAAATACCACTCATTAATTAAAATGTGAGAAGATTACAATGTGTTTCACAGATAGGTACTTTTAAATTGTCAGCCCTCAGGAAATAAACTAGTTCAGAGCCAGGTAGATGGACACTCAGTGGGATTTTTTGCTCTTGATTTTGTGCGAGTACATCTCCAAGAGAAACCAAGAAAATTCTATTAGTGCAGGATTATGAACACTGCAGCCCATGGGTCATGCACAATACCTATTAAATTGTACGTCAGGACTGCATTGGCATATTCATTTTCTCTGCCATCCTTTCTCCCTTCTCATTACTCCCAAATCCTCAGTCCCCAAGGAAAGTCTCACTCAAGGTGTTCAAACACTAGGTCTTGGCAGGAGCGTAACCTTACAGACGGGCTTCTCTGTCATTTAAACATGCACAGCGATGTACAAGGGAGTATGAATACTGACTAGCCTGTCGCCTACAGCAATGTCACTATACATCATCCTACAGACAGATTAAATTGATTTGAGTGAAAGCAATGTCTAAAAACCACTGAATTATTAAACTGGAGATTGAGCTATTACAATGCTTGATGGAAAAGTATGTTTCTCCATGCCATTCTGGAAAGAGCTGCTGTAGCTCTTCTCTACTCGGTCTTATTGTATCTATATCTATGCAAATGTTCATTATGATTTCTGAGACATGACATCACACCTTATAGTTTCATTCTTAGAATAGCCTTCATTCTCAGACTGATAGAGACCTTACAATGATAACAACTTTTAGTCGTGTTGGCCTGGGATGCATTTAAACTGATGATTTATCATTGCAGAGATTTAGGATGTAAATCAAATTTGATGCACTAACTTTAATGGAGGTGCTTGCATTTTCAGCTGCATTTCCTGGATTTTGAAAGTTTACACAAATATGATTATCAGCAAGGAAAATATATTGCCTGGCTAAGCAATCATTGATCTCATGTAACTCACAGCAATGTGAATCTGTCATCTTTGATCCTATACATGAAGCATGCTAAAGAAATAAAAAGAACACCAGAAGTATCCACCAGAAAGACCGGGGAAGCAAACAGCAATTTAAACATTGTAAACTACACAATACTGTGAAATCCTGGCCTTTAGAGAGCAATTTGGTACTTTGTGATGAATTGCAGCAAAGCCAGAATTTCAGTGTAAGTACATGCAAGTCTGAAAAAAGATGATAGCGGCATTGTTTTGTAACTTGCATTTATATAATGGAATTGGTAACAAAAATCAATACCGATGGCATTTATTAAATAATTAATATTATTTTAATACTAATAAATTTGTCTTCTGGAAGATTTACATCATCTCTGTTGAAAGTAGGTCATCAGGACCTAAGGGACACCAAAAAACAACAAAGGTAATTCAAGTGATCTGCAATACATAGGTTACAGAAATATTAACTATAGTAATTTGTGAAGAATGTTCTTAATACTCTGTGTCTAGAAAGAAAGGTTCTTTATAAAAAAGAAAAGCAGGTTTCTATCAATGATTTACATATGGTTTAATATACATGAATGATTTTATAAAGAAACTAAACTAACAGTTCCTCCAGTGCTGAACAATTAAGAACAGAAAAAATTCAAACACTCTTAGGTACTAAATCCTCATTAAGAAAAAAAAGTACAGCAGGCCTGCCATGTTAGATAAGGTGAGCCCGATAACAGATACTACGTGGAATATCGCATGAGCATGTAGATCTGGTATGCTTTGCAGTAACATTAAAGAACTCATTGTTCAAACGCGAATTTGCCCTAGTGATCTCATTTGCCCTCTTCAAAACTGCTGAGAGGACAACATCCACCCAGTGTCTCTAGTTTATGAGTGTGAAGCACTTTGAGATTTCTCAAAACAAACATTAACATTAGTCCCGTGATGCTCCTTCTTGACACTACCCTCACTTAGGTAGTTTTTTAGATTCCAGCTGCGATTTTTTCTGATAACAGTTACCCCACAGGCAACAAGGCTTATAGAATAAAGGTTGCAGAACCAGGCCCTGTACTACTGGCAATTACAAAAGGTAGCATTTTTATTCAGTTTATAAGTGTTATGTTTAATTCCAGTAAATCCAGAATTAGATAAATCAAGGAAGAATCATGATACTATCATTTGAGCAAGTACTCAGGTAAAACTACTTCTAGAAACATTCAGCTTATACTGGGAACACTCAGGTATTGCCAACAAAAATGTCATTGAAGCACCTTTGAAAATACTGAGGATTAGACAAGATAATATGATTTTCACCATTTTCCTTCTGAGCCTTGGAATTGCTTTCATGATTCTCTTAATTTATTTTTTTTTTTAATGAGTCTGACATGATCTCAACATTCAAGGAGCTGGAACTTAAGGATACCAAATATTTCACAATAATAATCACAGTGTAGCCAAGATTGCTATCCAGCAATTTTACTAGTAAAAAAAAAAACATTAAGAGAATCATGAAAACAATTCCAAGGCTCAATTACTACCCATTACTAAAACTATACTGTTTCATTTGCACAGTTATTCTACTCTGAAGGGGGGAGAGGGGAGATGCATCACCAAAGTGAAAAACTTCCATACTTCCACTGCCTATGGATGCTAGTTCAAAGCTTCCCTCTGCTTATCCTGTCCCATCATTTACCGGGCACACCCTGAACAGTCAAAAGCAGCTGTAGAGCAAAGAAGTAATCTTTTATATCAGCACTGCAGCTTTCATTCTATCCATGTAAAATAATAGTGCATAGGATTAACTCTGCCCAGTGTGACCTCCTTGGCTAGAGCTTTTGCAGGTCTCCTGCTGCACATTAGCTATCTCCTATTTCCCTGCTCATAAGTGGGAGCTGCTAGCAGCAGTTGCTGTATAATTACTTTACTTGATTCTGTCTAAGGAGCTTAAACTAAGAGTTGAGCAAAGAAAGCAGATTAACAATTTGAACGCACACGTAATACACGACACGCACACAACCAGCAAGACTGCGGGGTCAATACACGGGGCTGAGGAAATGCACTTCAGCCACTCTTGCTCCAACAAGACAGGCTTCATTTTCACTGCAGGGCAATTAAACTGCAGGAAGAGGGGGAGACAGGAAGAGATGGGCTGCAGTCACAGGCTGGGGAGAGGCCTGGAGACAGGGCTACTCCATCCCTAGCAGCCAGATTAGCACCAGAGGAGCAGCACTCAGCCTGCTCTGCCCGTCACATGCTCCCAGATGTCACCTAGCAACAGCAAAGCCCAGAGAAAAAGTTCTCCCTCTCTCAACTTCAAATCTGTGTCTGAGACCGACTGAGGGGAGCTTATTGTGCTCCAGACTAAGCATCTGTTTCTTTCTTATAGCCTTCTGTAAATGACTGCATATACCACACATACGCAAGCCTGTCCACGCATAATTCCCCACCACAGGCACAACCTGGCTATGTGCAAGTGCCACAGCCTGCGCGCTTCTCATCAAAAACAACTCTAGGTACAATTTTAGTGGTCACCAAACCTGCTCTTGGAATGCAGGTGAACTCTGCTCTGCAAAACCACCCACACTTCACTAACAAGAAGGGCACAAAGATCGAGAGGAAAAAAATGCAAAAACTCTGGGGTGGGTTTGTTGGGGTTTTTTCTCCCCTTACGCACAGCCAATCAGCAGTACTACAGGAAAAGCTGCCCACTTGCATCTCTGTAAAACAGTGAGTTTAGACCGTGGAGTTCCAAAGTCTGAGCTGTCCCTCACAATTTAGCAACATTGGTGTGTTGCTGTCTTGTACAAGCAGAAAAAATGTTTGTACGAACCAGAAAAACAATCAGAAAAAACATCCCGGGATACTTGAAAACCAAGATGAAGTAAAGCTAAAGAGCCGGTGGTGTTTTGTAGTGTTTTTTAAGGCGCTGCTTCCTTTTCCACAACAGAAATCGACTCCATCAAATGACTCCTGGAAAGAGCCAGCTGTCCCCCCTAGCCATTAGAAAGAACTCTTTGAATCGGCTCCCGTTAACCCTCTACTTTCAGACACTTTGGTCTTTTTGTCATAGAAGTCCCCAGGACAGGGATGTGCTCCTTGCAGTGCAAGTCCCATTCCGGAGAGGCCGGAGCGTAGTGCTTACCTTGGCAACTGCCCTGCATTATGCATGCAGTGAATAATACGAGCAGTTTGCAAGCAGTTGCTGCTCTTCCATCCATCCGATGGTGAGGTCCCATCTGGGCTGGGATGCTCCAGCTCCCTCAGAAGCTGGCTCCTCGACTCCGGGGTGCTGATCTGCACAGCAGCAGCACAAGGAGCCTGGTGTCTTTTTCTTATCCCGCTAGTTGCAGAAGAAAGGCGTGTTCGCCTGTTGAGACATCGCGTTTTCTATAAACTCCCACCCTCCAGACATTGCATAAAGCTCTTTATACCCGGCGGCCCCGGAACTAGCATGAGGGAATCGGGCACTGCTCCAGGCCCTGCAGCCACAGGCTGCCTCTGCCCCTCCTTCCACACTTCGCAGGACAGGCAAGATGCTTCCAAGTCCCTGCACTTTATACCAGAGTCCACCAGTGCTACACTGCGTATTTTGAGTAGATCAGGGGAATTTCAAGTGAAATATGTCCCAGGTTTTAGTGGCCCAAAGGCATGCTCCACACAAGAGAAGTATTTTTGACAACTCTGAAAAATGTCAAAACACCTCCTTACCAATGCAGCGGATAAAGCTTAGAAGTTATTGTTGTTGCTGTTGTTGTTATTACTACTACTCCTCACATAAATATTGCAAATGGAAAATGGTAGGGATTTCTTGGCAAATAAAATCAGTTTGGCAAAATGCTTTGGCTGTGAATGCTTAAGATATCAGCTGGAGAGAGACACCTTACTCTGGTTCTAAGTCTCCAACAGTGTGTGCAACACATGTGAAATGTCTGCCTGTGTTTTTTTTCTTCTGCCATTTCAGGAATTATATACCTACTAACATGGGTAGTACAGTGCATAGTATCACAGCGGAAAGATAAAGATACCCTATTGCTTCAGGCTGGAATGCAGTCTTGGGAAAAAGGCAAACATTTTGGAGGCTTTGCTTGTAGGATCAGAAGCATCATACATAAACTGTATGAAGTTAAATCATCATTTTGTTTTATATTAGTCAGAAATAGTCTTCCACATAGAAAATTTAGTTATGCCGAACTGTTCCTTTCTCTGTATGTGCACACACACATATGCATGTGAACAATGACAACTGTGCATACATACCATGGGAGAAAGGTGGGTCTATTTGTCCTGCAAGAGGCTTTGTCAGATTAATTTTAAGGACACCACCTTTATAAATTCCATGGATTGTTTACGTTAGCTTCATGCCATGTTCATTATACTGCAATGGGTGTTTGCCAATGCTGCAACAGAACTTAAGTGATATTTCAAAGCATTAACTATTCTTCTTTTTGCCGTGGACTGCAGTTTCAATTAAGGGGTAGAGAGTGCCTGCCTTAGACTTGCAAAAGTCGTGGAGGAACATATTGTTGCTTATTAGCAGATTGTGATTTTTCTCCAGGTCCTGTAGGACACTAATCTCCCTAAACCTTTCCATAAGGGTTTTCTATCTATCAAGATAGAAAAGGAGGGGGAGACTGGGGGGATAAGGGGGAGAAGATGTGGAGCATAGGCTTTTGCAAGGTTGTGATTTATGCAGGTTCAGGGCTGTTTGGTGTAGTGGTACGACACAGCACCGGGGTCAAGCCACAAGAAACACTGGGGGCAGATCAGAATATTCAATTAGCTTCCTGGCACCTCTGAATCACAAAGAAAGGATAAGATCTCTCCATCACAAGATCCAGGGCTGCTGGGGGAGGGGAGGGACCTGCCCTCCTCAAATCTCTCTCCTCCCTCCCACCCTCTCTCCTTTCACTGTAGGAGAACAGTGCTTGAAACATTCCTTTCTGCACGGAAGGACTTTTCCTATTGTTGTTTTCTTTGTGTTTCAGTGTTGCCAACTTACTGGAATTCTTGTCGTGGTTTCACAGCAAGGCTCAGGCTGACCAAACGGAACCAGCTGCGTTTGTGTATGGGGCCGCCACTGCTTTAATCCCCCAACAACGCCGATGGGGAGGGAAGGAAGGGATCCTCAGAGGGGAGCAAGCAGATCCGCTCTGTACAGATGGGTGCCTGAAAAGCCAACACAAAGATCGACCGCACTTAATTAGAAGGGGAACTGTTTAAAGCAGTTCACACCCCAGCAACATGCAGACAGGGCAAAGAGTGCTTGGGAGCTGCAACCCCAGACTGGAAGCTATGTGCACTCTGTCACTGTATGTTTGAGGTGACCTGGATACAAACTTTGGGAGGCACCTACCTATGTTTCACTCCTGCACAGCTGGCAGCCAGGTGTGCTCCTGCCCCATTCACCATGACAATTTCTACACATCTGTACTTCCCACAGGGTGGTGGGCAAGAGGGATTCTCAAACAGGAATGAGAGACACTGTTTATAGTGAGCCTGGAGACAGTGGGTCAAGCCCTCCCCACTCATTATTCTTTGCACTCAGAAGACAAAATATGCATTCAGAGACAAATGAACTGATCAGCCCACATGCTTCACTGCTGAAGAATGGTAGTCACTAAAGAGCCAGTATAGGACAATGTTGTTCTCCGTTTACATCATCTAAAATTTTCTCCTCTCACTTTACTGTGGCACCTCATCATCCAACCAAAGAGACCCTGTCCTGCCAGACACCATCAAATGGGACTTCAGCAAGACTAGAGCTGCAAGATCAAATTCAAAACACTTCAGAGCTTTCCCATAACTATATCCAAAATCACCTGTGCCAGTGTACCACACCTCCCCCTCTAAGCTTCCTGTTGACTAAAGTGTCATCTGATTGTTTTCTGACTGAACTAAATCGAGGGGTTTTTAGGTGATTATTTCAAGTTTAAGAAGATGCAGACTACATCTGCTAGAAGATTACAGGGAGAAAACATAGGCAATGCAGTTGTTCACTGAACTCCGCTGTTAATTCAAAATACAGTTTGGGATGTGTTTGCTTGCCTGGTTTTTGCTGTAAGCAAGCAATCAGAAAAGCTGTTAAAGGTGTAATTTAGAACGAACATCCATGTTGCTTACACCTTAAAGATGCACGCTAAGCACAGAAGTTAAAAATTAAAAGGCTTGATTTTTGACCAGGGTTCAGTTCTAACTTAGTGTCCAAACTCATCCAATTCTTAACAGCCAGATTAGAAACACCAGGGTTGATATATAACTAGATAAAGATACAAAGCTGATGGCTAATTTAAAAAAAAAAAAACATCACTAGAAGAAACAGTTGTCAGATCTACACCTGTTAATTTGTCTCTTCTGAACTTCTCAGAGCTAGGACAGTTTACAGAGGCTGAGGATCTGCCCAGTGCATTATCCAATAAAGCTGTAATTGCCACTGGCATTCAGTAATCTTGTGGTCATTCTGTCCTTGGATAAACCCAGGTTTTTCCACATAGAAACCATTTTACACTACAAGCTGTGTTTCCAATTTCACACTTAAGTTTCGTCATTAAATCCTACACCTTCATCATGACAAGCTTTTTTGTTATTTTTGTTTAATCATACTAAAGCAAGGCTACCTGTAGCCATGCTCATTTTTTGAGAGAATGCTGGTAATGACAAGTCATACAAATCTAAAGACTCTGTCTCTCTGCCTCAGTAATAATATAAGTACCCAACAGCAGCAGTTAATTCTTCACATTTCAACCTTCTTTGCTGTTCTGCAATTTAAAGTGTCCCATTTTGTTAACTGAACCTCTCTTTTATAGCAAGCAACAATATTAGTGTGTGTTAGAGGCTTCCTTTCTTAACAGGCTATTAATGGCAGGAGGGTCTCTTTAGAGGTACTACACTTGAGGCATTTCCTTCACGTAAGGCTCAATTCAGTTTGCATCAATTTGTATCAAAGCCATCAGATTTCAGGGAGAGCAGACTTAGCTGTTTTCATGGGTGTCCACAGTAGCACTGTGTATTTGAACTTCACCACTTAATCTTTCCAGGTACATGTAGTGTGAGCAGAAATTTCCATAAATAGGAACGTCATATTTTAGGGAATTGGGCTGCATCTTGCACAGAGAACCAGTATTGATTTCAACTCTACAACATATCGAAGAGAAAAGCAGAAAATAGCCCCAAGTTCACCAAGTTTCTCATAAAAGCCACATCACATTTCACAGTAACTAATACAATGGCAGTCATTTGCCAGGGAGGTATTTTTTCCAAAGATTTAAAGAACAAACAAAAACCACCTAATCTCAAACTAAGAAAAAAAGAGCCTTAGTTGATATGGTTCCCAAACATCTAATGCATAGTCATAACTAGAGCACAGAAGAGTGGATCAAAGGTGGATCCGCAGCCAACATGAATGTGAGAAACATTAAACTGAGGAGATGTGAATTGGGCCAGAACAGAAATCACAGAGTCAGGATTGCACAATGCAGCTGGTACTGCAGCAAGAATTTTTCTCAAGGTCTCCTGGTTAGTGACACATTACTTCTTCTCTCTTTCAACCTGGAATTTTATCTCTGTGCCCTGGAACAAGAAGCAGTGCATGGCAACAGTGTGCTTTTTTGGTAACTGCCACTGAACAAGTGAGACTAGCAGACAGACAGTCACTAAATGAGCTTCCAAATATCCTCTGTGTCTTTCACCTGCAAAATCGGGCCTGTGATGGAGTTTAATAATGACAGCATAGAGACGAGAGAGTTTATTTACCTGGTAGGCAGAACGAAGTGGACAAAGATTAAACAGCTTCCAGTTGTCCGCTCCACCCTTTGGTCAGCACTGTCTGGTCCAGCCTAAAAGTCCCTGTTACCTATTGTGGAGACACAGTCACAAAGTAAGGCTAAATATGGTTTACCCCAGCTATCTCTAGTTACCAAAGTTCTTGGTACTTGCCTTACTGCAAGCAGACTTCTTTGGCACTTTCTCTGTCTCTGAGGAACAGAAGGCCTCATTTTTGCTCCAGTACACTGGTGCTTCCAGTGCCTGCTCTGCCCTGCAAGGAAGCAACAGATAGAATTCGAACTTGAAAAGGCATGGGAGATAAAGAGGCACTTCCAAATTACTTACGTTCTAAAAACTTTTTAGGGTACTAACAAGGGAAATAAGATGGGCTGGAATAACTCTGAACACCCTTTGCGAGAGCATATTGAACTATGCTAAGAAAAAGCAAGACTGGAGCCCTTGTCTTCTTGATGTTTCTCCAACCACATTTCACTCTACCAATCAAGCCTGGGCAGCATTGCAAAGCCACAAGTGCACATCCCCAGAGTGCTCATAGGGTAGCAAATAATTGCCCTGTGAACATCTATCCTGGGTTTCACTCCAGTCGCACATAAAACAAAAACCAGGAGCATCAGCATTTCCCACATTTATTTAGGTGTTCTCTATGATAATATTCACTTTCAAGCTTATGCATCTCAACACAGTATTCCATAAAGGAGAGAAACACATAGCATGTCTTTCAAAATAAGAGCAAATCTATCTTCACTTCTGAAGCCAGTAACTAAGGAACAGTTTAATTACACAAGGACCTGCTGTTTTTCATAGAATACTAACTCATTCAATATACCAGCAGACTGCCTTGGGTAATCAATGAGGATAAAATAGCGAAGGAAAGCCCCTGCCTCACATATTGCAAAAATGTAATAGCAAATGAAACAAGAAAGAAGGGAAGTTTACCACACTAGGGAACACTGCTCTGGCTCTGCCTAAGCCACAGCCTTTCTTTATATGATAGGAAGTCACTTAAAACTTCTGAGGCATTCATTGTTTCCTGATTTAAGACACCTGGGCCTTTTTAGCAAAACTTGAAGTGCTCATTGCTGTAACCAAAGTTGATGAGAGCTGTGCTTTAAACGTGTAATACCAAGTACTCTGAAACTCTGAGCCCTTGATACCTTGAGGTACCAAAAAAAACCCAACCACCAACTCAAAAGCAGAGGATATTTTAACAAACGATTCTGTGTATCGATTCCCTATGCATAAAACTAGATGAATCTCTCAGGCACTTTACAGATGAGAACTAGAAAAGAATCTGAGAGGAAATTAGAAAGCTGCTTCTCAGTAAAAAATAAGTAGTATAAAAGACAGCAGGAGAAAATAGCATACCATCTAGCTCAGCTATTGTTACAATACAGATGTGATGTGGTAAGAGATAACACTGAGTGAACCTAGTATGAGGCAAGATTACTATTCTTTTATATATCATTCAAGCTAGCATGTCCTACAAATTTCTTTTCCTCTCCCTTCCTACCGAGTTAGTTTAAAACTTTATTACCAAATAGGTAATTTAACATATGACACATGGTAGATACTGTTGCCTATTTTAATTGGTATACATCCCTATTAATAACAGATTTGAGGTCTTTTCAGGATAAACACCTTCTTAAGTGGGACTCTCACATACTAAGAACTGTTATATCTCATTCCTCCAACAGCCAGGATGAAATGCTTGAGAGATCACAAAAGCAGTCCATCAAAAGCACCTGAGAAAAGATAAATAATAAACTTTCAGATCAGTAATATCAATTAGAATTTCGGGCTAAACCCAGAGTAATGACAGTAAGCAAATGAGAACATGTTTTAGCAGTATAGGGGTAGCTGGTGACAGGTTGTCACAGTTTTGATATATGTTATGTATCTGATATTTATATATATCAGAGTGCCAGAGATTAACCACTGCCTCCTTAATAGAAAAGCTGGTAATGTGGTCTTACTCTGTGAATTTTGTGAACAAGCCTTTGTGCTTATTGAAAAAGAGGACTAGACAGCAGTAGGCCTATGAAAGCGTCTTTCTGAGAACAAAGTTACTCAGTGCATGACCAAAATATAGCTATACCCTACAATGCCCTGTGCATGCCAACCATTGATTTGCATACTGAGGTATTTATAGTGTAAATATATTTTGTTATATTAAATTAAATGGAAAAATATGAAGAAAATGATAGCTCAAGATAAGCCACATTTTAGCAATTCTTAACTGATTGCTAAGGAACAATACCTAAAATATTTGCTTTGAAAATGCTACCTGATTCAGCCAACCTGCAAAACTACTTTGACAAGAAGAGACCAAATTCATGAATGCATGAGGTCAAAAGGATTACAATAATTAAAATAAAACAACCTCTCTCCTCCTTGGGGGACTTGTTCACAGGAATGAGATATAGGACAGTTCAGTGAGCACAGACTTTGGTAGCAGGGTAACTGGCTTGAGAAATCCACCCTTCCCCCTTTATCCATCCTCCTTCATAGTTGCAGCACTGCAATTCACACTCCCTTTTGTCCCCTCAGTTGCGCAGGTCCTCAAGAGAGCACCGACTGCTGTGCCTGCCTTACAGCACAGTCCCACAAACGCAGGATAGAGTTGCAAATGGCAGTAAGGGGCACAACACCCTTAAACTGACTTTACTGCTCATTCCATCTCATCAGATGGTACTTTTCAACCCAAGAGGAAGAGGATAGCATACCTGGAGAAGCTAGATCCACCTGAGCTACCATCAGGAGAGCATACAATGTTATTTTTATAGCCATTTCGCAGAACAGAGAATTGTGAGGTGGAAGTTTGTCATCAAAAAACAGCTTAATTGTGTGTTTTGTATTTTGCAAGATATCTAACTGAATTCCTCTTTCCTCTCAGCACTCACTCTTGCATACAGAAGTTATTATTGTATAATCCAGTTTCAAAATTCAAGATTTTTCCCAAGTAGGATACTTCTAAAGACCTCATCACAGTAAAGGGTACCTCCGGCTGTTTTACTGTTTTGAATACAGAGCGATCAACGTTATTCAGGATGAGATCTTAAATGAAAACCAACAAGAAAGTTACTTATCTTAAGAAATTTCAGATACGTAACACTTTCTAGTTTCTAGTGCAGCTGTACTGCACCATAATCTGAAGAACATATTCAAGAAACTGGAACACATTCTTTACTCATTTTGCCTAAATTTTCACTGGAACAGTAGTTCGTGAGTTTGAAAAAATGTATGAGAACAGAGCTATGCAACACACCCATTGTAATCACTGATGTCTTAGAAGGCTTGGGGGGGGTTGTTCATTGCATTTTTTTGTCTTTAAGATAAACCATTGTGCTTAAGTGTCAGTGTAAGTCAGAACCACAAGCCATTAAAAGCAAATCGGAGGTTACATATCACATTCCCCTAGATATTAAAACTCCTTTTGTTCCTTAAGAATGACTGTTTAATGTTTAGCCTTTCTAGAAAAACTGGAGCTATGTAATTTTGTGTCAGGCACTTTAAGAGATACTAATGAAAATGCCCTAGGTCCCCATAATCCTTTGTGGTTGATTAGGTACAGTAGAAGTTGTTTCATTAATTTGAAGGCCATGAGCTTGAACCCTCATATTGACCTGAAAGTAATGTTTTATTCATATTGTAGTGTTGTAGTCAAAACTCCAGAAATAATTAAAAGGACATGCCTCAAACCTTAGACCTTTGAATTATGAAGCTGGATACCCAGTTAATTATTGCACAATGGAAAAAGGGGAGTGGGGACTCAGCAGTCCTGATGTATTACTGTTGCCATCTACCTGTGAAAAGCTGATGGGTAATCAAGTGCATACCAATAAGTATGTCTTCAATTCCCAAAATGTTCAGATCATTTCCACAGGTCACAGTTAAAAAGCTTTCTTCTGGATTAAAAAAAAGTTTAGACATTAGGTTAAATTCTGGCTCCATTAGATTAACAAGGGAAAACTCCAAAGTTCAGTAGTTTCAGCTAAGATTCATCAGCAGTCAGTGACCAGCTCCCCATAGCCATTTTTCAAAAATGAAACACAAGATGCCTTGATCTACTGCAGGAAAAAAAGAAGGTATTTTTCAAGAACAGAGGACAAAAACCCACACCTGACATTAGAAACTAGGTATCTAGTTACCCTAGATACAAGCAGGAACTCATCGTAGTCAACAGTTTTTCCAGTCAACCTTTTAGACAATCAGTCCCCTGAATTTTTATTAGCTGTTGTTTCTGTGTGGTCTTCAACGCTTATTACCTTTTGAGCATAATAAAGTGATTCAACCTGAAAAGCAAAGGCATGTATATATGAATGGTGAAGTTCTCATTTAAAAAGCTGCCATCATCCAACAGGCAGATGATGATACTAAGAAATGCTGAAGTAAAGACTAATGAATAGAAACTCTGCTGATCCATGTTCACCTTTTCCAGCGGAAGTAGGTATCTATCTCTTTATATCCATCAATCAAAGAAACCTAGTGAAAATTCAAGACAAACATTTACAATAATCAACACAGGCATCCCACACCATCCTTGTAATATTATTTAGTCATATCTGTTCCTTTATACACCTCTTGGCCAATAATCACTGCTGATTCCATCTTGCTTGGGCTTTGACAAGTCTCATGAATGTAGTAATACATTAGCATTAGGCAAGTTTTTTCATATTTTAAATCAATTCACATAAGTGATATTCAATAAAACTTACAGAATGTATTAAAAATACATTAAACTCTTCTTATGTTTTACTACACTAACTTTTCCAAATGTCATCAGACTACAACTGTTTCAAAAACTGAAGCACTGACTACATTCAGCAGATTTATATTATATATGTTATTGCCAGCATGCTTCCATTTCTGCACCAAGTTTTTTTGATGAAAAAGAACATTAAAGGCAAAGCTTGCTCTTAGACCTACAGCACCAAGAACCATTTACTGTTCTCATAACAGACATCGTGCTCTTCCCTTTGTTTATTTCTGTTGCTATACCCTCACTTATACCAGTATGGATCACATATTCTTCTAAATTGCCATTTCCTTTTCCTTCCTTCCTTCCTTTCCAATATATTCTTGTCTTCCTGGTATCTCCTTGCAGGCATTAATGTGCTTCTTTAAAGATTAAGAATGTAATCACTATGTGCAGTAGTTCTTACTGCTCTTCTTAAAGCACAACACAACTACTACTTTTGTAAACTGACATACTGATCACGTTGCAGTACAAGATATAAGGTCAGATTCACAACTATGAAGCTGCTGGTTTGAACTAACTTACCAGTATAAAAACCTCATACAAACTGAATATGGTTTAGGGTCACCAGAACAGCTCCTAGAGCAGACCACAACTAAAGTGCATACCAGGAAGAGATGAAGGTACAATACTATAGCCTCTATATTTTTGTAATTTCCCAATGATCCCTGGACAACTATGTATGAGATAGAGCAGTTTGTTGACTACTTACTATGCCTGTGATGTTTAAATCCCCATAAACCAGGATTAGGAAAGGACAAAGGGTACTTTAAAGCCACCTGTCATCATCACACACTCATCCTGAGTTAAACACAGGGAAAGACTAGAGATTTGTGGGCGGTTTTCCATTTTAGTTTGACCTTTAGGTTTTAACGGTATAATAATCAAGTTAAATTAGAAGTAAGCTATTCAAAATATCATTCTCTCTGGGATTCAGTTAAGGGTTAAAATATAAGAATAAGGGATTTCCCATATTCGAGAACACCAAAGAGAACCAGTATTATTTTTGAGATTAAAAAATCTCTCACAACTGACCGATTTCCACAGGGACACTATTGCACTCCATGCACTCAGTCATATGCTGCAGGAGATGCTTTTTTTTACCCCAGCAAAAGGTAGTTTTCCATGGGTCACATTCCCAAAATCAGGCTAAAGAATCTGTCATCCCTGCTCATGTTTCACTGTTTCTAAATATAGAGGACATAAGGATATTTCACGTAATGCTTTTCATTAAAATTTAGTATCTAGGAGCCTAATCATATTTTTACACTGTTCCATCCAATTAACTCTTCATCCTAATTGAACCTTTGGGTGCCGCTATCAAATAAGCATGTAAAATTATTGTCATAATTGTTTTATTACTAAAGCCTGAATAATAACTGCACTGGACACCAGTATTTCCAGTATTTTTAAGCAGTCTAGATATTAACATAGACTTTGATTTTTCCATATAAACATGCACAGATTCTAAATACAAAATTTAAATGCTATCTCCTGCTCTGGAAAACACAGTAATATATTAACTAATTTTTGCAACCTACTTACACAGTTTTATGATAAAACCATTCTGCTATCATAGCAATTGCTAGCTAGCTAAGTTCCATCTGTTGCTTTCAAAATTTCAAAAGCCAGTACTACATTTTAAAGGATTATTAGCAGTGTCTAAAAACCTGATGAGCATTTGTCAGATAGGAAAATCCAGTCCGCACACTAAGATTTAATTCTGGTATGAAATCACTACTAGAAAACTAGCCTCCAAGATACAAGATATTGGGATGATTTACAGGGGCAATGGGAGTCAGAGACCCTTTTTGCCTTACTTGCTCTTGCTATCTCTCTTCCACGGCATTTCCCCACCCAGCTGTTAGGCAGAACGCAACCGTAAGGCAGCCCCTACTACATGCATTATGGCTACAGACAGCCCAGGAACACAGCTCTATTTCATCCAGTTTACTTGAAAATACCTTCATTGTGTTTGACCCATTTTGTATTTGTGAAGAACAAGAGTCAACAAATGTAATGTTGACTCAGTGTACAAGTTTAATTATACCAGTAACTTTTACAGAAAAGAGCATAGAACTAATCCAGTGTTATTTTACATGACTTGGGGAGAGGAGCAAGGAAGAAGAGAAAAATGTGAGTGCATCTTCCAGTGTCTACACCAAGGCCCATTCTCCCAAATGTGCTTGGTCTGAACATACTATATGGCACAGAGACCGTCATGTCAGATTCCCAAACAGAAGCTTTGCCCTTGATTTAAACACCTACAGGAATACTGCATTTGTTACATTTTTGATACGTTGCTGGCATACTTGCTTGCCAAAGCACAACATCAGTTGACAGGAGACTGTATTGAGCCTTCTGTACAAAACAGTACAATATTTTTAGGGACTTCATCACACACTGTTGCTCTTGTAGCACCTATGTAACTCATTGCTCCGCTTAGAATCTAGTCAGAAAGGAGAGGCCAAAAATAAATGCAAATCACTACAAACAATTCAAATACATGAAATCTTGAAAGATAACAAAATATTCCCTTTTAGTCTTAATGTCATTTTGATCTTTATGTCTGCATACTCCTACCTGCCAAACAAAGCAGAGATCTTTGCTACTGTCTCTTGTTTTCTTAAGATAAAAAAAATACATTGGTGAGGAGGATCAGAGTTTTGTGGGCAACAGTAGCATTTACATTTTCAGACTACGTAAGTTTGTGATTCTAATAGTTTGTTGAATTTAATTCTGGTTTATGTAAACTATCTGGCAGAATCCTCTCAGATTTTGGTTTGCAGTTCTTTTAGTATTTGGTTTACACAATTTTCCACAGAGAAAAAATGACAAAAAGGAGTCAACAGAATCTATCAACTCAATTGCAACATCAAAAAAA
>VZTL01003694.1:23471-35485 GCA_013400535.1 Scopus umbretta
TACCAAAATTGAAAAAAAAAAAAAAAAAAAAAAAAGCTCGATTTCACATGCACATTTGCAGAAATGAGCCCTATATTCCTTGAATTTGAATCTGCATTGTGACATGTTAGAAGCTGACTTGAATTCTGCTTTTCTCAGCAAATTTCTTCAGGTGAAAAAGTGGGAGATGTTTGGAAGGAAGCCTGGTTCTTTTAATCTTATCTAAGCACTCCTGAAAGGAGTTACAGCTGAAGATAAGGGATGTTGAGCCACATGCCTTTTCTGCCTTAGAGTTCTTATCATGTATGGGGAATGATGCTGTTTCTACAACACCAATTTTAAGCTACTGCAATTCCAGCATCTTTACAAGAGATGTTCCTGATATGCATAAATACGAAGAGAACCAGACATAGTCATAACATTTAACTGTGACAGTAAAATTAGGGCCACCATCTACTGCCACTGCAATGCCAAGTCAAAAAAATAAAAGCCATGCTTGGCCTTTGAAGTAATCTTCACTTCAGCTGCCCCTGGCTAAAAGGGTTTAAGGGGAGGAGCAGAAATTTTTCCTGATCTCTGAGGTGACATTTAACAGACCTGGGAAACAGACATGGACTGCCAGGGCCTACTCAGGGAAGGCCTATGGCATGAATGACTTCTAAAAGCAACTAAAATAGTAATGCATTCAGTACACTTAACGTCTCATTCTTTGACAAAGGACTTCTTCCTTCTTGACTTTATCTTCCTCTTGATAGTAACCATTACCAACAGGGCTGAGATGGACCAAATACCCGACACAGTGAAGACTGTAGGACAGAAACACACAATACTCAAAGGATCTTATATCGAAATCCTTGTAAACTCTGCAAATTCCTCCTGCTTGCTTCTGGCAGTGTAACTGTCTTAACTATGCCACAGCATGCTTTATAACACACCATGATGAGAAGGAGCAACCACCTCTAGTTCAGGCAACTTCACTTTTTTTTTTTTTATTATTTTAAAATCCTTCCTCTAGAACTTTATATATTTAGAGTGGGGTAAGAATTTCTACTCCAGACCAAAGTTCTCAAGAGGTTCTCAAGCCAAGGAGGTAAGAAGATCTAAGATCCACTGCTCTGCACCACACTAGAAGCAGCAGGCACCGCAGGCCTAAGTAAGTTGCTGCTTTGTCTAGGTCAGGCTTTGTGAGCATGCAGAAAAAAACATACCACTGTTTCCTTCAACCTAACCTTACTGCATCATCCATCTTCTCCGAATTCCCAGTTACAGCTCAGAAGCATCATCACAGAACTCAGCAACCTCTACGGACATGTAGCACTTGTCATTATACAATGCATGGAAGTGAGTTTTGAACTGTATTTTGGGCAGTCCTGTCCCATAGCACCCCCAGCATCTCTAATCTCTACAAACCAATGTGAAGCAATTAAAGATGCTCCACAAAAAAAACCCCACTAATCTGTAAGATATGTATCTGCAGCTGATGGCCACATAAAAAACTGCCTAGTTAGAACACAAGAGATGCAATGAAGATGCTTCAGGATCCTGCTAGCAGAACGTACCTCAATGTTCTAATATTCAGCTAGCATGTATCTGAAGTTAACTCAGTTCCACATACAGTCTCAAGAATGTAAGAAATCCAGCACTAAAAAGTTTCTTAACTTTAACTGTGAGGAACATTCATTCCCAGTTATGTCAGCTTTGTCAGTACTACTGCCTCACTTTTGAAAAGCAGTTTCATCAGGAAAAAAAAACTTCCTGAAAACATAAGCAATAAATGCAGGTAATTAAAAGAAGTCAGGGAAAGAGCAGACTGTTAGGCTACCTTTGGATCTCCACAAAGACAGGAAAGATGAGCTTGTAATTTGCTCATTTTGAAAGCTTCTGAAATTAATTGTGCTTAACTAATATTGTATCTTTACACATTCCCTTGAATTTGATTATACTTTTCTGAAAGTCTTCATACTCTGAGATGATTCAAAACAGAATTAATTTTAACAGTGAAAACATTACGGAATATTTTGAATTGGCATTTTCATTTCAGCTGAATCAGTAATAGTCTGAGCTCCATTCACAAACAGAGCTTGGCAAAACTCATTTACTACTATTTGATGTTCCCTAAGCAATTTTTTTTATCTCGCTGTCTGTCCGCCCCTGAAGATATGGACAACATAAGGAAATGCAATATAGCCTTAGCAATTTATTGTATATGCAATATCCAAAGCTCAATTAAAAATACCTTTGGGAAGAGAGTGTAGAAATACTCTCTTTAAAAAAAACCACACACTTTATTTTCTGCATTGCAGAACAATTGAAGCTTTTCAAGTGGTTTTTCGGAGAAGAAGGCTGAAGGTGTGTCACGTGAGATTAACTCTAAAAAGGACTAAGTTCTCATATAAAGGAAAAGTGCATGCAAAGGGCAGTAATATACTAAGCAGGCTAGATTAACTAACAAAGCCTGTATCTCAGTCATTCCAGCAGGCAATGCTATTCAGGCAAAAGATCTTACACACACCCCCCGCAGCCTTTTTCTCTACTTCAAGGACACCTCTGGTAGCCCACACTCCATTACAGGCCAGTGCTTGCTCAGCAGGTATTTATGATAGCATTCCACAGGTCAGGGAGGAGGAAAGATCAGCTATTCCAATCTACATATTTCTGATCCATAGGTAAAGCGCAATGCCCAAATAGAGCATTCAACAGAAAAACAAAACTATAAACCCACCACATTACATGTTTTGGTCTCTTTTTGAAGCAAAGCAGCTATAGTCATAGCACTGTTACTCAATATGACAGATCAATTTCCTGAAGTTTTTAAAAAAAGTATGTCAGTTGTAGTACTGATATTAATAGCCTTGCTCTATCAGTCATGTCAAAGCAAATCTCTGCAGTCAGCAATGCCCACAAAACGTTCATACTTGAGTCAAGACTGACATCCAGTGGCCATATCTTTTAACTGATTTTTTTTTTTTTTTGTATGCCAACCTGATTTTTAAGAACTGAGATTCCACAGTGAGATTGTACTCCAGACCTTCAGCTTTCTCTTCTGAAAACCACTTGAGCTTCAGTTGTTCTACAGCACACATAATACAAAAACAAATCAACTGAAAACTCACACTATATATAAATTTACTTGTTTCCTTAAGAGCCTCTAACAAGTTGGATGTTTTGTAGCACTATGCACATGAATTTAACAAGTTTAGAATAACACAGGATTTTAAAAAATGTAGAGAATCTAGTCCCACCTCTCTAATCATTATGGTTGATAGATGATAATACCAGAAGGAAAGGAGAAAGATGTTTTGATATAAAAGCACTATGGTAGGTTACCTACTTCAGAAATGCACATCTGTTTTCTGTATTTCCACATAATCCTTTTTACAAGGATTACAAACTGTAAGCATGGTATTAGATTCAAGCATTAGTGACTAATTAGTGACTGATTTCACTTGATGCAGTATTAATATACAGGTTCTAGCCACTGAACGTCAATCTAACACCAAGGGAAGTAATTTTTTATGGAAGTGAAATACTGAACACATGTAAAATGATGGTCATACATGGAAAAAGTGTGTTTACTTTCTATATCTCTTGCTTCATTTATTTCAAAAGCATTAATACCATAATAGACAAGTCTATTTTGATTAGGGGAGTATCATTAAATATAACTGAGAGGAAGGTAAGTCATGTACTTGTTTGCGAGATACTTCAAAATAAAAAGGCTTATTTTATTCTCCCTCAAAGACACCAGCTGTTATGATTTTGTCCCTGCTTGGTGCCTTGACAGGTGTAACTACATGGAGTTAAGGTTTCAGCTTGTCCAAAGATGGTATAGCGGACTTTTGTGACACTAGCAACAACTGCCTTCTTTATCATATGCCCTATCTTTGGTAAACGCTTAGCAGTACGACCCTTCAATATGGTCAACAAAATATGGCAGAATGATGCAAATATCACTAGGCTATCATGATAGGTGGTTGTTATTTCACTAACGCTATCAGCAGTTTAGCTAATGCGTTCAAAGGGTAGTTACAAAGAAGATGGAGACTCCCTTTCTACAAGGAGTCACATGGAGAGGACAAGGGGTAATGGTTATGAGTTACTCTTGGGGAGATTCTGACTGGACATGAGAGGAAATTTTTTCACAATGAGAACAGTCAACCATTGGAATAATCTCCCCAAGGAAGTGGTTGACTCCGCTACACTGGACACTTTTAAGGCTCAGCTGGACAGGGTGCTGGGCCATCTTGTCTAGACTGAGCTCTTGCCTATATAGGTTGGACCATACGATCCTTGGGGTCCCTTCCAACCTGGTATTCTGTGATTCTATGATTCAAGCCCTAAGGCAGCACATACCAGACTAACAGACTAAGATGCTCCACTAAAAGGTGGGAAAGCAGCATCATTCCAGCAAAGTCTTTAAAACACAACTATGCTGGATTGGTGTTACCGTTTTACCAGCTAAAACACCTGAGAATCATTTATTTCAGAGGCACTACATTTTCCATCATAACCAGTGAAAACTTCAATACCCTGAAAATTCTGAAACAAAAGTCTCTGAATTTTGAGTCTGAGCTACAGCTAGTCTTCCTCTGACAGTATATCAAGAATAGTAATAATATCTTGAAATTTTTTGTAGTCCTATTTGGAGGAGATTATGCAAATTAAATCCTCTTTCAAAATCATTTTAGATGGAATATGAAGGCTGCACATGATGCCAATTATGAAGCATCAGTTGCTCAGTCTGAAGTATTTCAGCTTCCAATTTGAATAGCAATAGGAAAAAGTAGCAAGGGCACAAACAGGCTACCAGGAGAATTTTCTTTATAGCACAAGCCACATCATAGCATTCTGAATCTATAGGATTAGGGTACATGACTTGCTGTGCAGAATCCAGAAGACCTATTGCTGAAAAGATACCCAGTACAGCAATAGCACAGGATAGTACTGTGGTAGCACCTATGCACTCAGATAATATCTGCAGGGAGGTCAATCAGATCACCTGCTGAAACTCAAACCGCTTTGAAACAAGTCATTCAGAGTATCAGTTATTTTTGTGAGAATTTTTTTTCTGTTGCTCCTTAAAAGAGACAGAATAGCACTTAGTGTGCAGATTTATAAAATACTAGCAGTCATAGAAGACTGGTGTCTACTATTTAGTGTCCATACCATCTATATCTGGTGCAAAATGTTACATTCGCCTTTACTCTATGTTACATTCACTTTTACTCTTCTAACTAAGTTAGAAGCTTGCTACTAACACCAGTAAAGATGTAAAAATCCTTTTTTGTAGCAGCTATTCTCTCCTGCATTGGGTCCATGTCTGTAGCCAGCAGTGGCTGCTAACCTGCAGGAGAGACGATATGAGCTAGCGGTGCATATATCTGGAAAAGTACAAGGACACGTAACTATGAGCTCAATAAAACAGGTTTTCTCAAAGGTATTTCTTCTATCCTCCCTGTTCTTGGAGTAATGTACACAACTGAAAACTTCTTACCACTGTCCCACATTCATTCAGTGATTACATGTAAAGATAACCCAAATAATTTTGAACTCCTAGACCATTTTTATTCAGTAGCCAAATATCCTCATCTTGCATAAGCACACAAGCCATTGAAATTTTCAAGGCACCTTTTAACTGCTCTGGTACTAATCTCTGGACAGCTGTGGAGACAGGGAACATCCTACTGTCCCCTTTTGGTATCCAACAAAGCCTCCATAGCCTGAATTGAGGGAGGAAACACTTTAAGAGTGATGCTCCAATCATTTGCACAAAGAACATCTGAGAAAGTACTTGAAGCACTTGGCAAAATTACTTCCAAGTTTTGTTTTCTACCTCTACACTTCAAAGGTAAAGCAGATGAGTTTCACTATGAGGTAAGGCTTTGCAGTTACATAAATATTATTCTCACTACTGTTGACAATAATATGTTTCATGTGGCAATTAGAGTATCTAATGTCATGCTAACCTTCAGACTTCTTGGTATCTTGTATTTTTAATAATGAAAAAGAAGGTGTAGGCAAAACTACTTCAAGTTGTGTTTGCATACTTTATTTAACATTTGACTTAAGTACTTGTAAAGCCATGCCATCCCATTTTAAATTTCACTTAAACTAACATTTATATGTTTATATGTATTGTTAAAAAAAGAGGATACATCAGTTTATTGTAAGGAAGAACCTCACCAGTTTTCTTCTTCTCTGGCATACATAGCTAACAACTCTGCAACTAGCTTAACACATTTATTGGAATTCAGGAGCCTCAGCATGGATAGCTGCAAACCTAACCAATATAAATTAAAAAAATTCTTACTGAAACAAAAATATTGTTGACACAAATCCCATTATCATTAATAGCTAATAGCTTTGTTTCTGTAGCAATCCTTGGAGCCAGAAACAAAGGTCTACTTCAATTTTTGCTAGGCTAGATGCAAAAGATTACAGCAGAATATATTTTGATTGGTAGACATTTATAGAGAATTATTAATGTCCTTCAATAAGCCTGTTCTTACCTAAAGGAACCAATACTTTTCTTCACTACAAAAATCCTTGTTATACTAGCACCAAATATGCTACAATGCTTTTGTTACTATTTAAGCATTTAAAACCACAGCCACCTTCCCTCAGCTTCACACTGCAGACTGTATTCCTTCACTCCCGCAGAGGATTTTATGGTTATATCAGATGCTTAAGCAATTTAATAAGTCAGCTCTGCAGTAGGAACCAAGCCTCTACTGCAGAAAGCCACTAGCCATTTTGTCCCTCATGCTATTTACGTCTCCACCCACGGGAAAACATTTCTCTCAGGTTAAATGGATTTCTGCCTCCCAAACTCAGGAGGCCTTTACAGCAGCTGTTGAGAAGAGCCAAGCTGCTTGCCCTCAGCAGTCATGTGTGTGCAGAGGCGCTGCAGCCATTTCAGCCCTATGTACCAGGGTAGCGGCAACAGGCAATCAGACTTTGCTTTTAAAATGTTTTGCCTCCTCTCGAGCAGGGCTGCAGAGGCCGAGCGAGCAGCCACAGCCGCTGAGCAAGCCCTGCTGCCTGTCAGCAGGGCCGCTGGGGCCGCTCCCTGTACTGGCCCCTCATGGCCACCTGCAGCCCAGCCCACCAGCGGAGTCCTGTGGGGCAAGCCCTGACCTCCGTCCCATCTACTCGCTTTTCTTGCGAGGTCCAACGTAATTTGGCTTTTACCACGTCTCATTTTATTGCCACGCATCTTAACCCACCTTCTATAATGCCTCTACTACTTACTAAAGTCCTCTAACAGTCAGATACTAAATCAGGTACCGAGCTTAAAGACATTTTTTAAGGCTAAACAGCTAGGTTCTGCTGGCTTGGTGCTCAAGTTATTTAAGAACAGACAGGATTAAACGGTGCCTACTGCTGTCAGTTGTACCGGTGCGATACATTCAATATATCATTTCATTAAGCTGACCAAGCCGTAACACAGAGTCCTCCTGCAGCTAATGTGTACCTACATGTAAAAACTATCTTTGGAGCGTGCTACAGGTACACATAATGGAGAGCTGTTTGAATACCATATAAAACAGAAGAATAGATCACAGTTCCTCCTAACATTGCTCCACAGAAGCAACTCTATGCTGTTTACATTCCACAAGTTTTCGTTTACAAACACATGTAAACATACCTTTTTTAAAACCTCTAAATGAGGTAGAGTTTTGCTAGTTTATGGGAGTGAAGACCTACTCCCGGCTCCAGTAACATAGCATTTAACCACAAGCAAATGCTGCGTAAGAGGGCTGATGTTTCACACGGGGCTCACCAAGGGTTTTGTGAAGAGCTATGGATGGCCACTGACATTCAGATGCCTACTGGTGTTCATGTTGAGCTGTAAATAACGGTGCCAGCTCTGTCAGGAGCAGCGACGGCCAGCTCCATCCCCAGGGCAGAGGGCACAGAGGCTTCCCAACAGGACAGCAGAGCAGGGCCTCTCAGCGGGGCTCATCCTGCTGCCCCCAGCAAGGGGGCTGGGCAGGCTGAGGGCAGCCCCAGCCCAGGGTATCAGGCACCTCTGTGGGGACAGGAGGGGATGGGACATCAGCCACAGGACAGCATGTCCAGGCAGGGCTATGACAGAGCCAGTAACCAGCATCCCACAGCACCACTAGGGCCAGGACTGATGGCCTCAGGCTGAGCTGAAATAGAGCCCCCAGACCCATGGGCAGGGTTATCAGGTGAGGCTGGCCTGGACCATTAAGGCTTATTAGTTTATTAAGGGCTCTGAGAACTAGTTCACTAGCACAATTACTGCTGTGAGCTCAGAGTCTAATGCATACTTTTATAAGCACTTTAAAAAAATCCATAGGTCAAAAGATGCAAATGCTGACATTTATGCAAGTTTAGAGTTATACTGACAACAATGTATAAATAAATGTTGTAAGATAAATGTTTGTCTTTTTATAACATTATAAATAATCACCTCTCCGAAAGACAAAATCTATTCCAAATATTAAAAAGCTTACAACTTTAGAACTGTATGGAACTTGACTTTTCTGCCAAATCTCTATCATTTTAATTTTCAAAATGCTATGTACTACATACAGCAACATGCTTTAAATTGTTAAATATATGTCCAGCAGCAGAGTCATTCCTTTCCCAGTTACCAGACAATATCTTCTCTAAATGTGCTAGGTAAGATTAAAGCATCTGCTTCTTACTGCAAGTCCATCAAAATATATGGGCTTCCACTCCTGAAAAATGTAATTATTGTATTTAAAAAGGAATAGTGTAAAAGAGTTTTGTATTGCTATCATGCTGTTGAATCAGGTAGGTGGAAGAAAATGGTTGTGTGAAATACACTTTACAATAAGAAGTAATTAAGATGCAACAGCAAATTCAAAATAATTACCTAAGTACATTTTCATTGGCACCAATGTAGCAAATCAAATCTTTAAGTCAGTTTTCATTTTAAGAGTATTCTTGATCTAGTTAAATGTTCAATATCATCAAATGTTCAGTCAAATATTTAGTATGTTAAAAATGTATCTGTACTCTTTTATTTATATGATTTCATTCCCTTGTTAGGCTGAATGCTACAAATACTTTTGAAAATAACTTTTACTCATGTATAGGTGTCTTTACAGATTTAGGCTGTAAAGTGGAAAATTTCTCTTAGTGAGGGAAACTGAAAACGAAAGGAGAACTATTAGAATAAAAGTAGAAATAAGTATCTTCAAAACAAAACAAAAGCTAATATATTACACACAGACAGATTATGAGTATTTACTTACCACCAAAATGCTCAGAGCGAGCTTTTGGCTGTGTTGTATAGAGATAAAATGGGAAAGTACTGAAGAAGCCTCCTCCCTTCTATGCCTTGTTAGAATTTAAGTTTTCTCGCTACACCTCCTGAAAAATGTTGCAGAAGAGCAATATTAAAAAAGGGGGAAATGGAGAGCCAGGTTCATACCACCTGCAAAAGAGAAGGCCATGTTTACCACTCCAGTCCTAAGAATCATTAAAATCTGTTAGGAGCTACACAAAGAGTAACTCTTTGCCACTGAAGACCTTGCTTGCAGCATTATCCCTGACAGTGAGTTTAGATGAAAACACAATAAAGCTGATTTGCTTTGATCAGCTCTTTCAGACTACATGCTCAAGATTTGTACCAAAAAGCAAAGACAAAATCCTGGCCTCACTGGAATCAATAGTTCTGCCTTTGTCTATGCCAAGATTTCATTATAGGTTTTTATAAGGGTGTGTCATTAAGAGCTCATTTTTCATATAGAACAATCAGGTTTTGTCACAGAACATAGGTTGACATTAAAAAATTTAGAACTGCAGCCACAACAGTTCCAAAATAGAAGTCAATTTGTCAAGACTTACCATAGTCAGCTGACTATTCAGCCTGAATCCTGAGCTGTCAAATCCACTAAAACACATTGTGCAGTGAAAAGGTAAAATACAGGTTTCTATTTTATCCTTCTTTAGATACAATCTTCAGTGAAGTTAAGTTTTGATTTTTTAAATTTTCTTGTTCAATTACTTTCAGCCACATTCTTTAAAACATTGCTCTTTAATATCAGGATTCAAAATATTGTAAACGGTGTGCTTTCATTATTTTATGAGTTCAAGTCATGTAGGTTTTTGTTTCTTCTGGGCACTTTGGTCATGTACTGACATGTATAGTATAGTGAAATAAATATACTCTTGAAATACCATTACAGTATGATTCAGTCAGGTTAAATGGTCAAGACTATCTTGAGGCCATGAAACACTAGAAGATTGTGTGAAATGTGTGTATTTTTAACAGTTCACAGCAGACAAGATATGTGCATTATTCATATTGAGGTGGCAAAAAAATGGAAACACATTTCAGAAGCATTATGTCAGCTCTTTGGGACAAAAAATTAGAGAGCACCATCAGAGCAGAGGAAAACCAGAAAAATGTTCTGTCTGCTTCATACTGCTCCCAAAAACTGGCCTCCCTGGTGCTTGAGTGTTCCTTTAGCATATAGAAGTATTCAGATGGTATTTTGCCAGCTATGCTGGCTCATGATTACTCCATCTCCAGTCCAGTCCAGCAGGCTTGTTGGACAGCTGAAGGACTAGTCAGGGCTCTGTCACATTCTAGTGACATGATGTCATGCTAGAAAACATTAGTTAATCCGGCTTAACAGAAATTACTCAAGGCTTCTCAATAATGTACTGAATTTTGCTAAACAATGGATGAAGTGGTCACAGTTGAGCCAGACCAGGCTGTAAGAGAAGTACTTACAGACAGAGGGGAGGGACAGTCACAGGAGAGAGCACCAGGAAAGAAGTTTGGAACAGTCAGGCTTACTGCTACTTCTGCCCATTTGGAACTGGCAGTGAGGGCTGTTGCTGACACAAGAGGTCATGCTACACCACAGCAACTGGCATCTCTAAGCCCCAGTTCTTCATTCAGTGTCCCTTCAAAGTGCAACTTCATGTAGCTCTGAAGCTGTCACCACCTATGGAATGGTAATGGCAGTGACAAAGGGGTGTCACTTTGGTTTCCCTTCTTGATAGTGCTTAAACACAGTTGCAGAACAAGCTTGTCTTTCTTCATGATATCTCTCCTCATGGTTCTAAAATGATAAGGAATTTCCTTTGTTTGAGTGTAGCCCATTTATCTGTGGTTTTAAGTAGCTCCCATATGCCCCTTTATTCTTTGAAAAAAATGTTAGGCCCCATTTCTCAGACTGAAATACTGAGATCAGACAGCTGAGAGCTCTGGGATTTCAAACAGCAGTGGAAAAAAATCCAAAGATCTGGATATGCAGCAATATTTGCGACCTCAGCTTCAGTCGGTGCAATTGTAACATAGCCTTTATATTCATTTCAGTCTGTGACTCCTGCAAAGATTAGCAATCTTAATGCCAACTACTGTCATTTTGGAACCGTATGTGAGCTGAGGTATCTGGGCCCAGCTTAGTCAACTAAGTATGCAAGTCTGTAGTGTCATCTCCAGACATCAAAGATACTTAAATATGTTTAAATAGTAGAAATGTAATTAATTGTGTGCTGAAGCATCCAATGTCTAGATTCCTTAAGATAAAATATGAAGCTTTTTTATTCCTTTAGAAAAAAAAATTGAATTCTTGCAGTAAATTTATAACATTTAAATGACAGCATGAATATTCCTAATCACAGCTTTTAAGACACATTCTATTTAAAAATACATACAGTGTAATGCCATTAACATGTTAAATAAGCACTTGGTGAAGTTTGTAGTAAATGGGGAAAGAAAGCTTGCTGTTAATTTTTATTTTCAAGAGTTATCTCAGATGCATCAATGCATACATATTTTACATCGGTATAATTTAGGTTTTGATAAACTGTCACCCTAAGAATAGTGCAGGTATTGAGAACATCACAACTTCAGAAGACTGCAAGTCGAGAAGTGTACTGTATGGTATGTCACATACCTGGAATTCTGGACAGAATAATACCATGCATCCCACGCAAACAGGTATAAAAATGTGGAGGCCCCACTAAGCTTTTAAAGTTGCACCTGGCTGAAAAAAAAAAAAAAAAAAAAAAAAATTTGT
>VZTL01003697.1:2037-23751 GCA_013400535.1 Scopus umbretta
TAACTTCAAAGGACTCTGCTCCAAGGCTTGATGGATACCTGAAGCACAAGGTAAGTTCTTAAAAGCCTGCTTTCCAAAATGCTGTAGATCTTCTGGAGGAACTGATCTCCTCCCTGATTCACTAATCAAAGCAGAGATAATCTCCCAATTATTCTTATTGCACCACCTGAAGAATGGTACAACAGTCCTCATCCCAGGAACAGAGCTTTTCAATGAGATCGTTCATTTCAACAAGTTCCCACAAGAAAAGCCAGTAGAAAAAAGGATGCTGCCAGTTTATGCATTTGAGATTTATGTGAGTCACTGAAATAAATACTAAATATTATTAGCTACTAAAGGAAATGGTTATGGTGAAGATGAGGGGGTAACCCCCCNAAGGAAATGTTTATGGTGAAGATGAGGGGGTAACCCCCCCGCCCCTCAAATATGCCTTCTCTTTCAGTACCCTTGATAAAGAAAGCACTTTTCTGTGGGAAAGGAAACAAGACATAATGGTGAAAGTTAAAGTTACACGTCTTTTGGCTGTTATCAAAGGGAGCTATAGCACATGGACAAAATGCAGTCTGACTGATCCTGAGTTCTAAACCAAAGAAATGCCACAGGCATATTCATCATTGGCATTTGTATTCACTCCTGAATACTACAAAGGGCAGTGAACGTTGCTGATCCACTACTTTTGTCCCAGTAGCAACATTACTTGTGTGAACTGCATTCAGCCTTTACAGAAAGCATCAACAAGTTCACTCCTGTCATTGATATTCTCCCACTGACCCCCTCAGGTGACCCAATATTAAGCAGTTTCAGTGTGCAGCACTGCCAGTTGACCCAGAAATCCGGCCACACCCGGGAGTTTTCCATACTCTTAGTGAGTGGGTGGAACAAAGTAGAGAGAGTGATCTTGTAACCCAGCAGCTCTGCAGGTCCATCAGGGAGCCACAAAAGAAGTAACTTACTTTCCACCTCAGCCTGGAATTCAGTCTATTCACTGTATTTTCTTCGCACCATCCGGTTTTGATTTATTTTCTCATTCTTTTGTTTGCCAACCTATGGTTGTCTGACCACTTAGATGGCCTACACAATCATTACAGTATTCAACCGCTCCACAATTACTTACAACTTACATCTGTCATAGAGAAGGGGTTCCTGTTTTCATTCCACTTCTTGAAAGTTTTAAAACTAATTCCATGAAACTTTTTGACTCCAGACATTTTGGAAGTAGACATGCCTGATGTTACAGTGCAAGAAATCTCTGTTACAATGACAAAGTGCAGTCATTTTGTTCTCGTTTAATCTCACTTTTAGCAAATCAATCATCTTGGTAAGAAAAACTGGAAAGAGTCATGAAAGCTCACAGCCTAACAAGTAAAAGCTTTGGAATGCATTGGCAAGAGAAAACGAAGACCATAATATAAATAATGAGTAATCTAAATCACCAGCTATTTCTAATATTTTGTTGTCTTAAGTACTTCTACCTTCCAATAAATCAACAAATACTTCGTCACTTCTTTGAACTTACTGAAGTACAAACAGAAGAAGTAACAACAAATAACAAGAAAGCTATGGTTCAAGCTACCAAATAAAAGTTCCTTAAAATTAGTAATAAAAATAATAATTTATTACTCAAAGCTGTAATAAAATCCCAGAAAACATTTTGACTGCCCTTCCAAATTTTTCCCAAACAGTTATTTTCCTAAAACAAATTTCCCCATATTAGCTTAGAGTGGTTTAAAAAAAGTTAAAGCCCACCATCCCATCTAATTCAGGATATTCTTAAATTTCCCTGTCTAAACAGAAAAGTTGAAAGACTACTTTAGCCGAGTATCCCTTGATGTTAATGACAAGAGAAGCAGATTTTCATTAGCCAGCAAAATAGCAACATTGTTGGCCAAAAGGAGAACTTCCCACAAGTATCTAGGGGTGCTCTTTGGGCAAGTGTTCAAACAGACTCCAAACAGACAACTGCGGAGTGAGAAAACAGCCTAGTATCATGCATTGTTACTCACTCTGCCTCCAAAACACTCATGCTCATCCCTCCTGAACTGTACCTTTCCTTTCTGTTAGACATTTTGCATTTCCTGAGTTGCAGACTAAGTGTACTTGGCAGTGAAGGTTCACAAGCAACACAATTCCAAAACCTGCAGGTTTTCACGTCAATGCTGTGTAAACATCACTGTCTAAACTCAAGTCTACAAATGACTGAAGAAAAGATGTTCAGAGGTGATCAGCACTTTGTTGAATTCAACAGAAACTGCATAGTAACCTGTCTTCTGAACAAATCAGGTCACTCATTACCATACTTATCTTCCAGTAATTACTTCTGAACATTCCCAGTGCACATTTGTCTACCGCAACAGCCTGATACATGTTCTGCAGCAATGGTTTTCATTTTAGCATCTTGGCCAGTCATGAAGTGAATCAAATCGACAGCCCCTCTGGTGATACCAAGCTTTAGAGGCAACAAAACAGGTCGAGTCCCATCAACTTTCATCAGCCAACCTTTGAAAAATGGCATCCCTAGTTATTTGGATTAGTATCTCCCATACTGAGAATAGGAGTTAAGATTAAAACTACAACAAAACAGCAGCTCTGGTAGAAATAAGAATAGGCCGATGTGCAGCAGTATCAACAAATTGCTTTCAAACCTGCCCGTGGCCATCACAGCTTTGGACAATCTGTAACAGTTAGTGTGAGCTTTCATTCCATTGCTACTTACTACTACTTTTGCTATCAAGAGCGTGCTTAATGATGCAAAGCACAAGTCGGAATAAACTTTGCCTGCTTTCCTTACTGTTATCACTCACTGAAAGCTATTATTTCTCGAAACACACGTGAAGAGCCTGAACTCCTAAGCGCAGCAATCTTGAGGCACTGAGCTGTGCAAGCGTTAACCATCAGCACTAACCCCAGAACAGAGGCATGGGGATCAAAGACGTGCTTTCTTGGTAATTACAGTTACTGCATCAGAATTGGTTTTCTCTGAGGGAGGAGAAAAAAAAAAGTGTTGCTTGATTTTTAGCTTGGGGTTATTTTTTCCAAGAATTTATTTTAATTTAATACATTTTAAGAATTTTTAAAGAATTCATCAGCTTGCTTGCCCAGCAGTAAGGAAAATGCTACCTAAGGATGCGAGTGAGACTGTCCTGGGTCAGATCAGAGTTCAAAATCTCTTTTCCAAAAATGGCAATAAATTAATGTCCAAGGTAAAGCAAGAACAGGGCAAAGAGATAAAATATTTCCTCCCTAACATTCCAACAGCTTTCAAACATTTTCAGTTGAGTGGATTTCCTGAGCTTGATGTGGTTTGTCTAATTAGCAACACCCCTTTCCCTCCCAGCAATGGTTCTCTCCTACAAACGTTTGTCCAGACTCCCCTGGAATTTGTACAGACATTTTGCAGCTGTCACATGCTTTGTCAAAGAGTTGCCCAGGTATATGACCTGAATCTTTTTTGTTTTGATGCATGGAAGTAGAAACACATTATGCGGAAACACTGTATCAGAGTTATTTCCCTTCTACCTTTCTTCCCTGTAGTAAAAGCCAAGGGAGAGTTCAGTGCAACTCAGCCAGAAGACCCACCACAGAAGATCAGATCTCCCTCTGCTCTCTTGCTTCCTTCCCATCTGACACTAACAAGGACATATGTTTTTATCTCATTTGTTGCACATCCAGCTGCTTCAGCAATCACATTGTCTCCTACCTCTCAATCCCCCTTTGCCCTCAAGGTCTTCCCTTATTCTGCCTTTGGGATTTTAGAGTACACTCTATCTCTGTGCAGTAGAAGCCTTTAAATCCATTTCTTATGTTCCTTATGTGTTCCTCAGACTGTATCTCCCAAAGCTCTCAACTGGCTTCCCAGGTGTCTACCTCAAGCTGCTTGCTCTCACTTACTAGGTGAGCAACTACCCCTTTTTGCCCTGGCAGAACACTTCACAACTTTTAAGATCAGGGATTACTGCAGGCATTAGTCCCTCTCCCACTACGTAAGGAGTCTAGCCTCCTTCTGTGTTCACACAGGACAGCTTTCCCCAAGATGTCTGGTACATAGCTGGGAAATTTCAGATTTATTGCATATGACTGAAAATCTCTCTCTGCACAATGTAGTTCCCAACAGGAGCAACAGAATGAAGTATCTGTAAAGGACTGAAGGGCCATACACATACAATGAGCCCCAGCTGCTTTTTGGGAAATGGTGCACAGGCACAGAAACCATGGCATGCTCAGGAAGCATTCTCGGCTTCCAGCTGGTGAAGAACATGAAGTCACTACATCCACAAACTGCACTGAACAAGAAGCAGCAGTTATGGCAGCTATCAACTGCTTCAGGGAGATCCTCTCTTCCTCTTTTGAGCTGGCCAATGTTCTTCAGCAGCTACACACAAGGAATAAAACACTAGGTTTCAAAAAGACATATTTCATTAAGGAGATGAGATCTGTCCAGACACAAATGACAAACAGCCACACTCACCCACTAGCTAGCATGGGAATAAAGCTCAGACACAGGAAAACTGCCTCTGTAGCAAAGTCCTGAAGCTGTCAAAGAGCTGGCATGTGAACAAGTCAGGCACAGGAAGAAAAGAAGTGCTACTGCAACCATGGCCAACTGAGCAATTTCAGAATCTCGACATGACAGCACAAAAGTAGGTGACCGTAGAGACACTCTCCCATTCCACCTTCCATACAGCTTTGCCTTGGACAATTGTACGTTGTCTCTACAGACCTGCAGGAAGTACAGTAATATGTACGTTTTGATCCATCAATACTGACTTAAGACCCAGTCTTGTGTGGGAAGTGTTGACAAATTACCTCTGGTAGACACTGAAATCACTCAACCAATTAACTGAGATTAGATTAGCTAGCAGGTTTGGAAAAATGCTATGAATAAGATGTGTGCAGTCACACATGTTTTTACTCAATTACATGACAGTAGGACATGTATTACTTCAAGCATCGAGGCTACACCCAAATCAGATAAGCAATCCCTCCTAAAACATAAAACAGCAACTTATTTCCCACGAAAGTAAAATAACTTTGCACTAAGCCACAGTGGAATAAGCTGACCAGAGATACAGTTTCTTTCCAACCCCAATCAGCTTTAAAATCAATGCCTTAAAGAGTAAGAATTCACATTCTTTCTTTTCCTTTTTAAAAAAACCCTACTGTTATTATAGCTATTTTATTACTTGTATTAGTATATGATGATGCATTTCTTATTCAGATCCTGTCTCAGTAAAGTCTATAAGCTTAGACCAGTTTGAAACATGGTCTATTTCCATTTAGCTGAGAGCCAAGAAGGATTAATATTAGTGCAATTTACTACTTTTCTGCCATTCACTAAATTGCACACACCTATTTTCTCTGCAAACTAAACACATCACATTTTTGCTCATACAGAACCTATTCTTCCTAGAGACACAGGCTAGGATTTTATTTTGGAGTAGATCGGAAAGCAGGTCTGAAGTAAGTGTGCAGACACATGGGTCTTCTCTAGCACTACCTCTTCTTAGCAAGGAGTAAAAGAGGAAGAGCAGAGGACCAAGGCCTGAGCTCTGTGAGCTTCCTCCTAGAGGAAGCTTGATAGAACTGGGTGTGAAAGAGCTTCTGAAGGACCGGTGAAGGAGTGCTGCTGTGAGAGAAAAAGAGAGGAGACAAATAAGTAAGGGAAAAACAACATTTTGAGAAGAGCCAGCTTGATGGTGGTAAAGGCTGTTGGCTGGAACAACCTAAAAGACTACCAGTTTTAAGCAATCACTTCTCACACTGCTTCTTCCGCCCCCCTCCTGTAAAGTCACGTCACAGCTCATCTCCAGCAACCGCCTGAAACACTGCCTACACACCACAATTCCTGCCGTTCTGATGATATTCACCAAACTCCTACCACATTAAGGCAGTTCCTGCTGTACCACACCTCAGCAGCACTGAATGTCATGCCAGAATTTGCTCTTCCAGGTAAGGAAAAGGCAAAGAAGCTTAGGAGACAGGGAACGAGCCACATCTGGGAAAAGTGGAAGGTACTGGAAAAGTGCAGCAGGGAGAACATGCTCATGGTGTTAAGGGGTGTCAGATCAGGATGTTGGTCTATGCAGGTCATGGTATACAACAGGGGAGAATACAGAGTTGTCCGCGTATGGTATAGTGATAAGGGAAGCTGGACATTAGTTCGTGATTTGAAGAACTAAGAATATATAACAAGGGAAGTGGTAAACGCAAGATTACATAGACCATGGGACAGGCTCTCTGGTGACTGTGATTAGAGAATTTACTTTTTAAAACCATATTTCAGAGTCAGACCTCTAAATTCTGCTGGGAACCCATCTGAGACTGGCCCTTGCAGCTTAGCAGTGAGGCAAAGACTCTGCCTACAAAGAAGCCACCAGAACCTCTGTCTAGAAGTTTCTAGGGGCCTTCAAAAGGTGTAAGTTGTACTGGAAGTAACCTAGGATGGAACTGGAGGAGAGAAGCTTGAGGGCATGAATTAAGTGTTATCCTTGAGCACAGAGATTAAGGGAGGAGGGCAATCACTAGTGCAATGGGAAAAAAGACAAGTATTCTCTTAAGGCGGAGAGGTAAACTCTTCAGATCCTGAAGTATTGTAAGGGAGCAGGCAAGCAAGCAGAAGAGCAGAAGTTTCAGGAAAAGACCTGACAAGGAATGAGAAAAAAACTGTAGGAGAGGAAAAGAAAGCAAGTCCAGGGACTAGAAGGCAAAAATGTTGTGCTGAATATTGTCATTCTCTCTCATTTGGAGTGGGGAGCAGTGAGACTATGGGCAATTAATACTGAAGAGGGCTTGAGGGCAAGTCACACACAACAAAGCATTTGCCTCTGGTTGGAGCAGTTTCACTAGGGTGAGTACAAAACGGAAGGAAGGGAGAATCTATTTGTAACACAGGAGAGGTCAGACTGGTCCCAGATTTCTGGCAGCAGTATAAGAACAGCAGTATACTGTGGGGCAAGCCAGGGTAGACTTGGTGGAAGACAAGAGAGCCAGAGGAATAAGTAGCAAGTAAAAAGAGGACAGGGAGAACAAAACACCTGTCAATGGAGGAAAAGAAGCAGATGTTAGGTAATATAAGGAAAGCAAATGAGTTGTCATCAGTGATGCAACAGGTCACAGGAAAAAAAAGGGCAATGAATTGTGAGATTTGAGCCACTACATACATAGTAAAACTTCAAATAGGTTCTCACTGCATGATTTTCAATTATAGGAGTTGTGCTGGTCTGTGTCATACCATTGTCATCTAAATGTTTAGAAGTCTATTTTTAATATTCCTTTTAAAGAGTTTTCCTGGTAAGCAAGTTTGTTGTGTTGTGGTTTCTCAAGTCCCTTTGCAAGTTTAGGTAATATATTTGCTCCTTCTGTTCCCGCAGCTGAAAGTCTGATTTTAATGAGAGATTGCACATTTTGGTTAGCATCTCAATCATTACATTCTTAAACCTCTTTAAAATTCCTAGATGTATACAGTGCAGGATGGGTGATTTAGTGCTCATTAGTTTAGCAGTGAGAGAGACCAGAGACACTGTTTCAGAGAGATTTTACTGTTCTGAAGTTGGTTCCTAAGAGTACGGGGCTTGAAAGCAAAAAGATAGGAGGGCAGATTTACAAACCCCCAACATGGAGGAGCGCTAAGGCTTGAATCAGATACAGTCTATCCTCCACCTCTTTCCTGTCTGTAGAAATTAAAAAAAAAAACCAACAAAAAAAACCCAAAACAAACAAACAAAACCCCACAACATTTCTATTTTAACTAACTTTCAAAAAATACTTGCTGTTACTACAGGCAAAAAGAATAAGCCTTCCAACTAGTTTTAGTGATAGCTTCCATGGTACTCTACCTCTTGATCAGTGGGATTCTTTGTAAATTATTATCAAGGGTGTAATTAAGGAAACTGAAGGAAGAAAGACAACTCAAAGATGAATGAGGTCTTTATTCAAAGTATCTCTGAGAAGAAGCAGAGACTGTAAGACAAGCAAAGATGAGGGTCCTGGTGGACAAGTTGAACTGAGCCAGCATTACGCCCTTGTGGCAAAGGCGGCCAACAGCATCCTGGGCTGTATAACGCAGAGGGCTGCCAGCAGGGTGAGGGATGGGATCCTTCCTCTCGGCTCAGCACTAGGGAGGCACTGCTGGAGGGCTGGATCTGGTGCTGGGCTTGCCACTACACAAAAGACATGGACATGTTGGAGCCAGTCCAACAAACTAAGATGATTAAGGGATTGGAGCACCTGCCATATGAGGGAGGCTGAGAGAGCTGGGATTGTTTAGCCTTGAGCAGAAAAAGCTCAGGGGGCTCTTATCAATGTGCATAAACACCTGATGGGGGCAGTCAAGAAGCCAAAGACATTCCTCTCAGAGGTGTCCAATGTACAGGGCAACAGGAAAAAACTGAAATACAAGAAATTCCCCTCAAAATAAGAAAAACAACTTTTACTGCAAGGGTGGTCAAACACAGGAACAGGTTGCCCAGAGAGATTGTGGAGTCTCCATCTGTGGAGATATTCAAACCCAACTGAACATAGCCCTGAGCAACCTGTCCAAGATGACCCTGCTTTTTGGACTAGACCATCTCCAGAGGTCCCTGCCCACCCCACCTAGTCAGTGATTCTGTAATCCTTCTCCCCTCAGAGCAAGGAACATTAGAGTTGCAAGAGTTCAATTCCTAACCAGGTCAAATCTCAGAAGCAAGGGTCTGCTAAAACTCCATTTTATACAAATGCTGTAATTCGCGCTGACCTCAATCAGCCTCATCAAGTGATAAGGTTACAAAATGGAAAAAAAGGCATTTAATTTGATAAATACCAGTAGCTATTCCACTGACCTAATGCCAGAAAGAGCTTGTGAAAACTGGATTAATGCATGTGACTACAGGATTCCCCCCTCTGGAAATCACAGCTTAAATTTTCCATTCAATGAAACTGGAACTCTGTAGCCTTAATGCCATCCCGTTGCTAATAGGCATTATTTACCTGGCATAAAATACACAAGGATAATTTGACCAACTGAGGCATGTGTTTAAGTGTAAATCCCTAGATGCTTACTCTGAACTGAGGGTGCTCGTACATATTTGATGCCTCCTGCAGAATAGATATAAGGAAAGCAATCAACTACTCCTTTCAGTTAATGCTGAAGAAGAGAAATTAATTAACCAAAATGGGAAAGTGTGAGTCTCAATATTTGCAGTTTTGTCAAAGGTCTCCTAAGTATGCAAATGGCCAATGTCTACCCACACCATTTAACACCTTTGCAGCTTAAGTGAAGCAGTAGGACTGATAAATAAGTTAACAATCAGAACTCTGTGACACAACGGGGAACTGTGTCGGGAGACTCGTCACTGTCATACAGCCAGCAGTGCTGCTGCAGGCAAGGACAAAAGGACAGTGACAGAGCAGACATTAAAAGAACAAGAAAGCCCAGCACGTCCAGCAAGCGTGCATATTATGGCACTGCTGCAAAATGTTGTGTTGTAAAGGAAATGGATAGTAAGAGTAACAACTAGTCCTCCCTAATCTTTCAATTTTTTTTTAAGCTACTCTTCAGCACAGTCCTCTGACAAACTACAGAAACTGTGCAACTTATAAACTAATATAAACTTATAAAACTAGCAAGTATAAGTAGGGAAGCTGCTTCACTTTTGTCAGCAAGTCAAATTAATAATTCAACTATCTGTCAATTCCTCTACTAGTCATAGCTCCCAATAACCTTATGAAACATGTAGCGATAAGGAGAGAGGTCAGAAATTTGTAAATGATGCATCTCAGACATGCGACCTGGTTTCATAATTTATACCCATGAACCATCTTGGCCAGGACAAAGCAGGAGATTTCCTGAATCCAAACACACATGGGAGAAATAGGAACTTCAGTTTATCTGATCTGCCATTTCATTTCTACATCATTTCAGCATTGAGCCAGCTGATCGAACAAAAGGTATTAAGCAAGAGACTTGGAGAAATGAAAGAGCAGTCAGCACTTAGGTTACACTGGCAGCTAGATGGCAGGTTTTATTCTCCAGAAGTACTATCAAAGTCTGAGTCCAAAACGGTCTTAGGGGCCAGAGCCTCCCTGGCATGAAAAAGATTATAGACATCCAAAAAGTGGGCAGTTCACTTAGGACTGTAGCAATCCCAGGCAGAATCCTTCTTTTGAAGCCAAGGTTCCTGACAACACAAACACCACGTTTCAGTGAATTAGCAATAGCTGCCAAACCCATGAACTGCTGCTGCTTCTGTAATTCACAGGGCAGGGAACTGCTCTTCATCCAGAGATTTGCCCCTCCTGCTTCCCAGCAGCTGTCTTAGAGTAGCAGGCTCTGTTATCTTCTTCTGGAAGCACCTTAGTCTGCTTAGCCCTTACTTCATGAATAAAGGAGCAGGAAAAACTGAAGTTAATCCTTTGCCTGCTTGTGAAGCAGGCACGAAGTCTGTTACATTTATTCCTAAGCCATCTGTAACTTTCTCAGGTTATTTTCTCTTGAACAGTCCTATGACAAGATTGACTCAGAAATTACTTTGAGATAAGTCTCACAAGAACAGTTCAACCATTACCACGTTACATCATTTGAAGGGACGGGTGGCATGAAGGATCCCTTTCCATGTCTGCATGAAATTTTGTGCTTTAGTAACTTCTAGTGATTGAGGACAACATTTTCAAAATAGGATACCCAGAGTTCAGTTTTCTAAGTCAATTTAAGTAAAATAAGTCTAAAAAACTTCAGTCTAGATTTCAGAGGTATTGAATGCATTCAGCTGTTACAGCTCTGTAGCATATATAGCTAAAAATCAGACTTTAAGGTACATAAAACATGGATATAGACAAATTTTGGAAATATTGGTTTATAGTCAAAGATTTGAAACTGATCACAAAAGAAACCACAGTTGGCTTGTGAAAATATTTTCTATGCATTTTTTCTTAGCACATTTACACCACAGCAGTATAAAGCATCATGCACACAGCAAAGAATTACTAAGTTATGGTTTAATTGGGCACATTCTTCTCTCTCTTTTTAAATAAATTTTAAAACCCAACATTAATATTACATTGTAGTGCAGGATCCATGCCCACAAATGTCCCATTTCTGAAACATAATCCATAATGGATGCGCTTTTAATAAGCGCCTTAGACACTGCGGAAATGTCACCAGAAGTACTAATGGACTACTAAATGTCTGCTATGAAATATACCCACTGCTTCCACATGGCTGTGCTACTGCTTATTTTCGTACATAATTCCTAGTGCTTTCAAGAACGTGACACACACGCTTTGAATATTGCTCTGGTACCTCAGCTGGCTTCTTTCCTTCTATAACTACTTTTTACAGCACTTGCAGGAGATGTGCTCCTTTAGAAACAAATGAAAAGAAATCTATACTTTCCTGTGGCACAGGTCCCAGCAGGCAGAGCTCTTATGCTTGTAATTGAATTATTTTAGCTTCCCCTTCAGTCTTCCAGATACCAAGCTACAGACATAACTACTGTGCTTTTTTTTTTTTTTTATTACCCCCTCACTGTAGGCAAACCAAGACAGTAAATTCAGAGTTGCATCAATTAAACTCAGATGGTACAAACAAGCACTGCAGAAAACACTGACAAACCACACTAAATTAGCACTTTACAAGAATTCCCATTATTAGTCTTTTCATTTTCTAGTTCCAAACTAGAGGACTATAACACTATGTTTAACTGGCACAGGTGAAAAGAAAACCTCTTCTCTTTCCCTGTGGTCAAAATGCTTTGCCAGTTGTCTACAAATTGAAAGACAACAAAGTAAGAGCTTCTCTTCCCTCCTCATCTGCACAATTCAGAGCATCTGTAAACGAGAATAGTAAGAAGAAATAGCACAGGATTCAACATTTAGAAATCTCCCATGGGCTGATCCTTAACATTTACAGCCTCTATTTTATTAGCACCATGTTCACTTTACAATGACTTCCATCATTGTTGTGTATTTCTCTTATGTGTTAATAAAATGTGGTTTTACTCTTCTGCAATGCACAGAGTTGTGCTTCAGGATGGTCACAATGTGTTAGATAGACTCCACCTCCCTCTAATTAATGAACACAACAGAGAAATACAACATAAAAACCGATGGATGCTCTAACCTACCTCGAGGTCTGAGACCCTGCAGCACATCCACGTTATTATAACACAACGCTGTGCAAGGACCTTAAGCTACTGCCAAGACAACCTGGCACGCACGTACACACAGCAGCATGCCACGTTGAGGTTAAAGCTTGGTCCCAAAATCAGCAGAGCCATGTCAGAGAGAATAAAGCTACCCAACAAGGCCTACGAGCACAGATGAGCTCCTCCTACTTCCAAAGGCAGGTTCCTCTCCACCATTTCATGCCTAGTGTATGCACTATATAGCATGCTGCTCAAGCTTACCACATTCAAACTCACAGGGTAGTTTGTGGTGACATCTGGCAGACAAAGAGTATGCAATTCAAATTGAGTTTCTTTTCCTTCTGCCAGACAGATGAGGTCTCTTCTGCTTCATCTTGGTTTTCTCCCCAGTCTCCGGTACCAAGAGACAAGGATTAAATAATTCTGAATATTTTACAGGAAAGTATCATCTGATAATTCATCTTTGCAATTAAATCCAATATAGGCTTGCAAACAGCTTGTACGAGCTGTCAAAACATTCCCAGATTTGCTCGGAAAGACAACAAGATTTTACATTTAACCCAGCTAACAATTAAGTGGTTGGCAGGAATTGTCCACAGAGTCCTGCAGAGGCCAATAAGCCTGAATTTAATAGAGTGGAAAAGAGAGACTTAGTGAAAGGAGGCAAGATCTTGTCACTGAAAGCATGACAGATGAGGAGGATTAACTTAACAGCAGTTTTACAAGAGACTAAAAGGAGCAATACAAGTGTAAACAACAAGAGAAAGAAGCACATTACTGTAATAATACTAAAAAGAGAAAGTCCCAGCTCAGGGTTTAGGTCTGTGAAGAGGAGGCAACCTGATATTTTTTGTAGATCAATTTTGGAGCAGAATCCCATGGGTTATGCCTCTACATGGGTATAGTATTTGGGTTACATTTAGCAATCAGGTCTTGTTATTTAGCAACACAGATGCAGGATTTGCTGATTCATACAAGCCAACCAGAACACAAAGTGTTTGGGTTCTCTTTTCCTGTTAAAGTCTTTGTTATTTACTGCCTGCAAGATTGCACTGAAGTTCCAGCCAAAATTCACTTCTGCTCTTTCCAATGTACATTCCAAACACAAAAAACATGGCACCACATCAAATATTAAAGTAAGATCATTATCATCCAGCTGCCAAACAGTTCCTACAGGTTCAGAGGCAGAGAGTAACAGAAATCATGAACAGTGGTTCACCAGAACGAAGTGACAAGTGTTTTCACACTTCACACTATAGCATCACAGCACAGCGGGAGACATGGTGGTCTACAGGACAAATAGAAGATTTTACCATGGAAGTAAAAGGGTAGATAAGGCAGTGGCTCCTAGCCCCACAGCTACCCAGAGAGGACAGCATGCAGAACTGCAGAACAGGCAGAAAGACTCAGCACAGAAAGGGCAGAATAATCTTTTCCCGGAAGAATAAGCTTTTCCCATCAGAATAATCCAGTAGCCTCCAGGAACGTTATTTACAACATTAATCACAGCAGAGTCTGAGGACCAAAGCTGAGGTATTATTGTGCTATGCAGCGTAAAACCACTGATCAACCCATGCAATGTCTGTCATTCATTTAGACAGATAAGGGAAAGGCAACACAAATCTCACAAGCAGAGGGAACTACACAATGGCAGTAGTTATTTTAGCTCCAGAATTTGAGAAAGAGGTTTACTTCAGAAAGATGTGACACACTATGAAAAAACTAAGGCAATGCTACAAGTATAATTTTAATGAAATACTGTAATTTAAGAAAACCTGGAAAGTTCTAAGGCAGCTATAGGCAATAAAGCCAGGAAGGCCTTAGAATACAGATGTAAATGAGTCAGTTCAGTAATCTGGCAAATTTAAGAAAGTTCAGACTGAAAAGCTGAAAAGAATTCCACAGTCCAACTACCTTCAGGATTTGTTTGAATTTCTTGTATCTATTTAGCTGTTGCAGCTCTTTAAACTTCCCTAAACCCAAGGTGACCTTTAAAATAATAAAAAAAAATTTTAAAAAAACCCAACCAAAACAAAACCCTGAAAAATTTGCCAGTACATACAAACATATTCTAAAACATGCTGTCCGGAACAAACAGTCTTCAGAACAGGGCACCAAATAGTCTCTATAATAAACCACGAGCAATTAGTCTGCTGGGAAACAAATTAGCTCATTTCACTTCAGCAGAGTAAAGGTGCCTGTCATGCTCCAGGGGTGATGTGAACTGTGGGGTCTTTTCCTGAGCGACCCTTACTGGAAGCCCATCAGTTTGTACCTGCCAGAGAGAACTGAGAGAGTTTCCAGGGTCTAGGAGGCAAAATTTTGCACTGGCCCACTAAAAAAATCACTGAAGTACTCCCTCCCTAGCCTTCATGCTCCCTTAAAATGTCCCAGAGAGCCAGAACCCTCTGGTCCACCAGCACATACTCTCTTAGTCTTATCTGCCGCCTCTGAGTCTGCCCGTTCCAAGCCATTCCTCCTTGCTTCCTAAAACTAGAGAATTTTTGAAGTGAAAATTGATCAAGTTTGATATAAAGTCAGGCTTTTAGATACAAAGACAGAAATATAGAATGCACATGCAAATAAACAAACATAAAAAGTAACTCTAATCGACGCCTCACAACATAATCCTCTCCTGGCTCTTTTCATGACTACTTCTAAAATGCCTGTACTCAAATTTAAACATGAAAGCCACATACCCACAACTCAGTTCACCTTCTAACACACTTAGTCCTGCCATCTTCACATTCTAAGGAGTTCAAGACTGGAAGTGACTTTCAGCTTTTTTAGGCCCTCTTACCTTGTTTTCAACCTAAGGTTTGGGTAGGCACATGCCATCTAGAACCAGCTGTTTCAAAATGGGATAGCTGGAGATCCAAACCTCCCCCAAAAAGTTGACAAGAGAGATCTGTCTCAGGTTCTCATCTTACCATTACTGTGCTTTGGTAAGTCTACAGACAGCTAAGCTCAGCTAGGAAGCAGTACGACTAGGACGGGTGCACACTAAACACACTCCTTGATACAGGATTTATGAAATGCTGTAGAAGACTTAAAAATGCTATGAACAACAAAGGTTACTATTTTATTTATTAAAAAAGTAAACAGAGATGTAGCCCAAGAGGGGTAAAGAAGGGCCACGTCCTACACAATCCACATGCTCCATCCACACGGAAAGGCAGATGGAGCCAAGAAGAGAGCTCCAGGGACGAACAGTGGAGAGAGAGAGGGAAGTGATCACCTTGCATGAGAGAGAAACCAGCCCAGGGCTGCGACACAGAGCAAACCCTGCAAGGTGGAGACAGGGAACAAGCTTCTCCCTCCCTAGGACCGCTGTGAAAAGTGGCATTATGGAGTCAGAGTATTCTAGAGTTGACATCTGGCTTCCACAGTCCAGACAAGCCTCCAAAATCTTCTAGCAGCTGATGAAATTAAGAGATCAATGCCAGGTATATTCAGGAGTTTGCATTTGGTTAATTTTATCCTTTTATTCTGTAGCTATTTCAAAGCTACTGATCAAGAATTTAAACTGTGATCTGGTAGAGAATTTTTTTTTTTAAATTTTGTTTAGTGGTCTGACAAGCAGAAGGTGCTCTGTAATCTATAAAAAAACCCCAAACCTAAACAAATTGTAGCAGATAAACCCTCTCAACACCTGCAAACTGAGACAAGTTTGGAAACCTCCACTCTTCTGTGTCTAACTCTTTACACGGGCTGACATGCCAGGCCTTAGGTATTAGCAAGAAAACTCAGTAGCAGCTGAAAGTCACTGCCACGCTAAAAAAATAACTTACAGAAACAAGAGATTCCCATAATTCTAGAAAAACCTTAAGTGCCCCAGTACTTAACACTGATTTTCCCCACTTAACTTTTTACCCCTTAACAGCAGCAGAGTGGTCATTGTGAACAAACCCTTCCTAGGCCAGGTATCTTGGATACTTACGGCTCATCTCCCCTACCAAAGCAGATCTCCTCACTGATGGCTGTTTCACACTCTCCAGAAATGGGCGACTCTGATCACTCATCAGTTTATCAACTGCAGGCAACAATGCCTTGTGCAATTCTAGACAGGCCGGACAACTTTGTTAAATAAAGTTATACCTAGTAATCAATAATTTTGTCTCCATGAATCTTTTCCTCTTCCATTTCCTCTCATGCTTCTCACCTCTCCACTGCCTTTTATTGGGGTTGTTGCATCTTCAGAAAGCACGATTTCTTTAGATTAGCTAAAGACAGGATTATCTCAGAATAAACTGACCTCCTAGTATCACTTTATTTGAATTACTGGATCTTCTAACTGTTTATCATAAAACAGCATTCAAATATTTTGAGATCTTAACTGAATAAAGACAGTTCTGTCAGTGAAAATATTTACAGTAGCCTCACTAATTGAGACTGATTTCAGCTTCCTGAATCTCATTACAGTAAACTGGGCACTGCTGCGAAAGGGAAACAAATAGGAGATAAATGAAAACAAACACGTAGAAACACAAATGACTGCTTAGAGTGACATTAATCACTACAAAAAAAATCTGTCAAAAACATCCCTCTGACTGGCATCTGTCAAAACATCTCAGCAGTTCATCATCACACAGCCACTGCTCGGATGGAGACAGAATGTGCAACAGCCAGCACTGCAAATCTCACACAGCTCTGAATTTCTAAGTGAATTATTCTGTATCTTAGAGCACTCCAGACATGGCGTGTTTCACAGCATTTCTCTCCTCTTCCTCCTGGATGGCCTGGAACCACCACTATTCCCTCCTCCTCAGAGGGTGCAATGTCTGGCAGCTAATTATGCAGAATAAAGAAAAATGCTTACACTCTGTGTTTTCCATCCAACAACCCACAAGAGATGGTAAAACACTGGAAATTAAGTCTATTAATACGAAGAGAAAAAAACCCAAACACCTGAACTATTATCCCTATTTCCTCTCATTTCCTGTTGGGCCACAGTTTAGGAGTCCCCCAGTTACAGCAAATCCTAGTAATGCAGTACTGAAGAGCGAATAACCTGCTTCTCAGAGAGGAGACAGAAGAGATCAGCACTTCAGCCTTCCCCCCACACCTCTGTGAGGAGCAGATGCCAGCCCTGGGACGAGTGAAGCAGAACAGTTCTTCCTTTCCTCTTAGAAAATAAGACACTACTTCTTTCCTGCTAAAATACCTTCCTTACAGAGTACAGGTGGAAAATTTTGCTGGCTGAGCAAGACAGATTTACTGCCAGGACACCATGGTACAGCAAGGCCAACTACTTCTTACAGATGTGTCTACTCAGCCAAGTTTCTTCACCCTTGGAGGATGAGGAAACCCCTACATGAAATGAGCAGTCACAGAGCAAAAGTAAACAAGCCTAGTGTTTATAAACTGTTTGGTATCCTGTTGTTCCATAAATAGTTATTATAACCCAGATCAGATCTGTCCAGAGGAGAAGAAATGCCTGGTACATGTGCTGACTAAAATCCCCGGCACGAGAAAAAAAAAACAGAGAAAGTTTGTGGTTTTCTTATTTTAGTTTTCTTTGCTTAGACCAGTACCTGTAAGCATACTTTGCCTCCTTCAAATTCTGAACGTCTTTCTCAACTGTTCCAAGAGCAGCAGGAACAAGTCCAGCAAGGATGGACTGAGTGTTGGCCTGTTAAACAGAGCCTTGGGACCAGCATCTTCCTCTGCAGATGCCTAAACTCCACAGACACTGTTTAAGAAACAAATCAAAAGCAAAAAGAGCTGGCCACCACTGGCTTGAAGAAGTTGCCTGGTTTGCCACAGCTTGCATTAAGTCTGCCTGGAGCTGGATACCGTAGCTTTAAATACCTACCTGTCCATCAGGTTACACGTTTACAAACAAATTCGTAAAATATAAACAAAACTTGCAGAGCAGATAGATGCTGTGCTGCTTACCCCTCAATTCACTGCCTGGTGAAGCATCTGGTGTGGCTTTGAACATCCCCAAGACCATTCCAAAGTTGGTCCTTTCTTTCCAAAATGGAGCTGAAGACCCTTCCCACCACAACAGCTGCTGTCCTACAGACTTGCTCACGCTGCAGGTCCGGGGCCAGCAGTGTCCGACCAGCACAGGACGACACATCACAGACCCCAGTGGTGGCTGCAGGGACAGGGATAGCCACTGTGTCCCAAACAGCTTACACCCTTGCCTTTCATTTTTAGTTTTTTTAACACTATTCCACCCTTCCTGAAGCATTCATAGAAACTGTTTATACTTGGAACACCTCATCCACAGGCAAGTCTTCTGTTTCAGTGTAAACTTTCTGTAACTAAAAAAACCCAAAACCCAAACCAAAACAAAAACCAAAAACAAACACACCCCCCACAACAAACAAAACCACCACCAAACAAAACAACAAAACCAAACCAAGTCCAAAAATGAACACCTCAGGTGGCTAATACAGCATCACCTTCCATTAAAAACAGCAGAGATTCCATAACAGAGGCAGGCCCAAAGTAAAAGCAGATGCACACACACCTTTTTTTTTTAGGTATGGTGGAAATATAGTAAAGCATTATGTGCACAGGCATATTCATCTATTCTTCTGGTTTCAGGGTCTCTGAGACTCCACAGATCACCACAGATATTTTAATCTGTTTCATTCTTAGATAAATTAATTCATTTCTCAGGAATCTATCATGCGGATATCACTTTCAGCATTGCAATTCTACATCTATTCCTAGGTATGCCCTGGTGTAAATATGAACCTAGGCTGGTACAGCTGATGAACAGGTTAGAAACATGCTAAAATTGGTGTGACACAAATACCAATTTAGGAAGGGGAAACCATAGTAGAAACCTCTAAAATCTCCCCACAACCCCCCACCTTTTTTCCCAACAACAGTACAGGACATTATTTGAAATGTACATGATTCTGAAGCTTACACCAGTTGTTTAAGCTTGGAAGAATAACAGATTAGCATGGCAGATGCAATGATTTGCAGGAAAATCACAATGAAACGCTTCTCTTGAGAGCTGGACACAGTTTCTCTGGTTCACAAGCTGGACACTGGAGTAAGCTACAGCCCTGACTCGCACACAGAAAATTTTCTGCACAAGTAAACCAATGACTCGAAGTGCTTCAGGAGAGAAAAAGACATGATCATTCTTAAAGGTATGGCAGATTACACAAAAAGGAGACAACTTTTTTGGAGAAATTTAGCAAAATAGAAGCAGAATTAAAAAAAAAAAACAGTGAGTAATACTAGTGAAATATGCCATCCCATTGCAGTCAGCTTCACTGCAGTATGTGGTAATGCACTTGCCTTGGTTTCCAGCATTACAAGTGATTTGGGTTGGACCAGTGAGCAAGAGTCCTTGGGAAATTACAGGAACTTCACCAAGCTACTGTGATCCCTGACACTCTTACAACAGTTACAGTATTGCTTCTGTAGTATTTAGCAATTAATTTATGAATTTTGTTTTGCTGCATAGTTAGTACAGAATTATAGTAAAAGGTACCAAGAAAATAATTGCCAAAGGAGCTTACGCTGTTCACGCTGCAGTGGAGTCAGAGCTTCTACAGTGGTATCTGAACAACATTCTCAAGTGACTTTTCACGTTGCTACAAAGAGAATTTTTAATCTTTCCAGTTTTTACCTTCATTTGCCTGAAGTAGAGTTGGAGGGACTGTTTCTAATTTGGTCTAATAATATTGCATAAATTATCAGACTTGCTTTTCATCCATATTCTTAGCTAATGTACATTGGCTCGGTGACAGCATTTGCGTGCAGTGACACTCCTGAAATGTTTCAATAATAGAACAAAGTGTGACAGTAAGAAAGGAGGAGGAAAAGGTAGAGGAGAAAAATAGACTTGAAATCTACCCAAAGATAGGAAACTTGCTGAAAACCACCAGTAGGGATTTCAGAAGGAACAATTATCCACGCTTGAACACAATTCAGAAAACTCTGAGGGAAGCTGCACACTTTTCTACGGCAAGAGGAAATCACTGGTGACAAAGCCTCAGAGATACCAGGGAACTTCTTGGGGCTCTGGGGAGATGATAGGCTAGACCAATAAAGATGAACCTTCAGAGAGTCAAAGTCAGAGTTTTAATAAAAAGAGAGATACCCAGTAACACTTTCTTAGCAGGATTTGAGGAAAAGAAAAGAAGGTAAGGCATGCATATCAAAACCACAGTGATATTACATACACTGCTTAACTTCCATGCTCACTGATATTTTTCATTCGTTTCATTTCACGGTCACTGATACTTTCATTCACTCAAACACATTTAGATCCTCAAGCTATCTTTGCTGCAAGATTTTTCCTGAAAGTTAAACATTCTTATTGGTGTAACTTTGGAGCAGATGGGCCACAGCAACAGAGCCCAAACACACATGCGCAATTAAAAAATGCTTATTTGGTGGCACGGATTAAGTTTATTGTTTCTATTACAATTACCATGCTCACACAAATATAGTTATTTATTTGTACGTTTGCAAAGCTGTCCCTTCTACTTTGGTTAAAGTTCACAACTTAAAAGTAACGCTTGTATTCTGGAAAACAAACAAACAAAAAAAGCAAAACAAAACAAAACACCCCATCCTGTTCCTGCTCTGGCATAAGATGCAGTGCACTCACACCGAAGCAAGAGCGCATATGCTCCGCACCTTTTTCAAAGCCAGAAAGGCACACGCTCAGTAAGGTCCATGTGCCCATATTCCAGCTTTCATCTAACGGTCTCACTTAATTCAGAAGTCATGAAAAGGAATCTGAAGACAAACTTTTAAGGCACAAAGCCTGCACATCACATGGATTTACTTTTTTTTTTTTAAACTCTCACAAGAGTTAGGTATGACAGATTTCAGCTCCAAAAATGGCTCTGATGTTGAATCTACTGCCATGATCAGCACACAGGAATTGCATGTACTACTTTGCACGTTTTTTTAAAGGTTAAAAAGTCAATGTGGAATAGAGAGAACAACCTGCATAAATGGCAGGTGAAACCAGATCTCTAACTCCTGAGCAACAGCTTCCCATACCTCTGCCCTGGTGCCCAGGCTGGCTTATGGAGTTTTTGCAGTCCCATCACCTTAGCTCTTCATTCCCAAGCTGCACCCTTGGCAGGGTCTGTATAATGATCTGGTAATTCCATAAACTGGATCAGTGAACCAATCTGGATTAAAAATAATCTTGCACAAAATGAGTAGATGGATGGGGGAGGGAAAACTCATGTTCAGACATTAGGATTATTTTACTTACCCAGTTTATTGCACTGTCCGCAGGCAGTTATGCCAGCTCAGGCAATGGAGCAGCACAAGGGGCAGCATGAACTCCTTAAGCCAGCAGTGCCAGGTAGAAAAGGGGATGCAAACACAGAACCCAAGCCCTCTTTTGTTTCCCTATCTACTCTTACATTATGCCACATCTATTTCAATCTGACTGCAGCAGCATGAACATCTTCAGAGGCTGCCAGAAGTGAAGAAATGAGCTGTTGCCACTGAAGTTTGTTTTGAAGTAAGAGCTCCGGCTAGTTAATCAGTGCTATGAATTTAAGAGCTAGCAGTGAAGTTCTGCATACCCAGTTTCATCTGCTCATCTCTGGAATTAGTTCCCAATCATTGCTCTCTACAAAAAAAAAAAAAA
>VZTL01003698.1:12595-53975 GCA_013400535.1 Scopus umbretta
CCCCCCCCCAGTAAAAGCAAGTGAATTGATGACCGAAAACCAAAACCATTCACAGAATACAGCTCCTTAAGGCATACCAGAAGAATCTGAGGCATTTTTCCCCTCCATGCAGAGATATTAGTGAAGAGAGAAATTCAATTTTTTAGTATTTGTTTTCAAGAGTATTTAGAGGACAAAGTCCACACAGGTCACCAACGTGGCTGCATGTTTGAATCTGTAGCAGCAGCAGCCTACAGAGTCAGAACCTCAGCTGAAGGTAACACTGAAGAGGGGTAAGCAGCAGCTAGTATCTTATTTTAACTGTCTTTTAACATCTGCATATTTTTAATATAAAAAGGACAATTAATATAGATGACAATGAATATATAAACGCTTCTATTCACAGATACATACAGAGAATACATACATATCCACATATTTATACACAAGCACACATGTTTTCATATGTGCTTTTGTATTTCACATGAACATGAAAGAGCCCTTTGAGCTGAAAGGAAAAAGGGCGAAAAGGGCACGTCCTTTTTACAACTGCAAGAATCTCTGAGCCACATCTTGGCCAACTCCGTGCAGATGGTGTGACAAGTCCCGCAGACTCATCCGAAGTGCAAGTTTCTTTAGCCAAATGTCTCCCTCCTTCCCACCAGTAAAAATAAATAAATAAAGAAGAAAAAGAAACAAAAAGGGAGCCTTGAGGGACTGCATGAGTCAGAGGTTAGTAATGAACTACAGACACTCATCCCTGGGTCAGCAGTTCACGCCTAGCCCATGTCAGGAGGGACGGCGAACTGCTGGCAGTCTAGACCTGGAGGAAGCCGCTTTACGATTCCCAGTCCCAACGGTGGGATCCCCTCAGCGCGGCCGCCAGCAGCGGCAGGAGGAACACGACAGAAGGGAACGGAAAGACCCGAAATGCTCGCCAGCTCTGGAGAGAGACCACCCTGGTGACCCCCCATTCCGAACTGCTGCCTCTGCTCCATCTGTAGGGAGGTCTGCAGCACCCAGAGATGCCTGGCATGTACAGACGCCAATGTGCTCAGTGCCAGAGGACACACATCGCAGCTCCACAGCACAATCTGATTTTGGCATGTTTCTGGCACGGTATTTGAAAAAAAGAGACGAGGTGCTAGCATCACTGCTGTACACAGAGCTAACAGCCACTTTCAGAGTAAGAGTTTGCAAATTGGTTAGGAACAGGGTATGTTAGGGGCCGTATCCTGTACTTTGAATCTCTTTCCCACTGTGCATTACTTGTTTGCTTAGTTTACTCTGAAAAAAGGTTATATATATATAAAAGTTGACTGTTCTCCTTAGAAGAGGCAACCTTAGACCTGACATACTCTGTGTCCTGCTTTGGTGACCGACCCAGAGCAGCATATCGATCACTTCCACAGGCACTTTGCAGAGGTTTTCCTCCACTCCAGAGGTGGGATCTCTACTTGTGTAAACCAAAACAGACCAACAGTCACTATTTTTTATTCAGTGTGGCTACAAACGAACAATACATCTAACATCTATGAAATCTGCATGACCGTCTGGACTTCCATCAGCTCTTCAAGTGGGTATTGACGTATCACCCTAACCAGCAAGCACTTCAGCCCAGGAGGCACTCCAGCAACCCACAACTCAAAGTGCAAAGGGAACACTGACCTTTTAAAACTAACACCTTCTTCCCCATCACTTACATATCCAAGTATTTCTCTCCATTTCCCCAGAGGCCACACTCCCCACAGAACAACCATTAGCTATTCGATGTCGCCCTCACAACAGCAAATCATCAAGTTGGATCCCCCCAAATGGTATCAATGGAAAGGCTGGAGAAAGAAGGACCAGAAAGGAAAACACCCAGGAAGCCTTCACAGAGGAAAGAAATGGAGATTTCTTTAAACACTGCTGTTTCCGATCTGTTTTTTTCTGCCTGCAGCAGAGGAACAGTTACAGTCCTGACACATTTCAGCAGAAGTAATGAAACACTTTTGTACCACAGCATTACTCTGACATTTAATTGACCACGTATCCATCTTTCTGCCTTGCACAATTCCCCCATCAGAAACACTACCCTTTTAAACTTAATCACTCCATTTACACTTGTTTGGATTTATGTGTCATGGTTTCTATTCAGCCTCTCTCTCTTTTGCCTCTGCCATTGCCACCGAAAGCCCAGGAGTGATTTTGTACCTGTGGTCAACATACTGAATTTTCTTCTGCTTTGTTTACTTTACTGTAAGTCCACCTGAGAGCAGGTCGAGTCTGCACTAATTACCGGTATTTTTCAAACAGCCTATGCTTTTTATGTGGGTAGTATTACGTTGAAAGGGGATATGTGTATTTCAGTACACAAGGGTAATGCCCGCAGAGTAACTTTAGCTTAAAAATATACCGCCTCACATCAGATGCTTGCTCTATCTAAAGGCAGCACAAAGGCTGCAGCTAAGTGACAACCTAGGCTACAATACCGTGGACCGTCACCACCTGAGGTCCAGTTTGCGCTCTACCATGACCATTTCCCACAAGGAAAGGACCACACAATAACATAACCCTGTTAACGTGAACAAAACCAGTATTTATTTAGCAGTCCTCTCAACGTGAATGCACAAGCTCAGCCTTCCCCAGGGCAGCAGCTGGTGGCACAGCGTGCGCCCCCTCTTGCGTACCTGTTCTGATGTTCCTGCAGCACTTGGTAGATGCTGATAAGGAAAGTTTGGTTTTTAAAGCTCCCCACAACGCAGTCCTTGTAGATCCGAAACTCAGCAGCTGTGACGGCCTCGCCCTCAGGAATCTGAGACAAATTAAACTTGAACTCCTTGTGGTGCCGCTGGTGAGGCGTGAACTCCTTGTCATACTCAACTGCAGATGGGAAAAGGAAAGAAAAGGAAAAAAAAAGGAACCGTGACTAAAATTTAACAACAAAAGGTTTCCACATGCTGCCACCTGTTCCTTCAAAAAAACAAGAATCCTATTTTTTTCCTCCAAAGATAGCCTTGGCAAGTGCCAGGAAAGCTTATGCAGCTAAAGCCTTTCAAATACGGTACTCAGAAAAGATGAATGTTCACCTTCTCTGGCCAATGCCTTTCAGATTTCCTATTTTTTAAAGAAAAGCCAGCTTCGACAGGTGAAGTATGACCGTGCATTTTGCTCCTGTGTGAAACTCTGAGGCTGTGACTGCCCCCACCATTTTCCACCTGTGGATCTCCATGTTCTTCACAGCATTTCCTTAAGTCTCGCACCCCTCTTCCAAGAGAGGAGACAATTAGCTCCATTTTGCTTTAGCACATAAAGACACAGACAGAAATAAGTGTTAGCACCAGGTGAACTAATGCCCTAACTGTCCTGCTGGTTTCTGGCTCCTGGGTTTGTGCATTAGCCATCAGACTGCCCTGTGAGCAGAGTAAGAAAGATTAACATGACATTTATTTCAAGGGTTAAAGTTAACCAGAGCTCCCCTTCCTTTTGCAGAAACTTATCTGAGAATGAGAGAGCTGAGAAGGAGTGACCCCTTTTGGTTTGTGGCCTTAGCCCTCTCTAGGTATGCTATCGGGTATAGAGTTTAAGACAGAGGCAAACCAGAAGCCCTACTTCTTCAGGCCTCAGGATTTGCATTTTCTCTCTTTGTGGCCCCCTTTGCAAACTCTACTAGTCCCACTCTTGTATTACTTGATTACATCTTGGTTTAGTCTGACTTTGATTTATTGTTCGTTATTTCTTCTAATTTTCTATTAGAAATTGCTTAAAACATTAACATATTATATAAACATAAAAAATCACATCTTTAAAGCCCTGAGGGAAAAAAAAACAAAACCAAAAACCTGTTCCCACCAGTGCAACTGAAGGACTGTATGTCAATGATGAATAAGTCACCATTATATTATCATTAGGGACATGATTACGCTCAGAGAAGGCCGCAAGGCAAGTACAGATCCCTTTTCACATTCGTCTTTGTGTTCACTCTTTGTTGCTCCCCCCCCCTTAATACAACGAACTGCAAAGGCGTCCATGAGACTACCCTCACAACATCCCATGAGGTAAGCAGCAAGTCCCGTTTTACAGCTGGGATACTGAGTCACTGGGAGAGTGACTTGTCCAAGGACAGGCAGCAGAAGCTCATGGCGGAGCCAGGAATAACGGCCTGATGTTCATTGCTTTACCCACAGGTTAGTTCCCTGGAGAGCAGATACATCTCCTGGCCACTGGAAACAGCCTATGGAGATTTTCCCCTCTACCTTTCCCAGCTGTCTGTTCCTCCTCATCTGTGTCCTCTCCCTTTCCTTTGGCAGCCCTTTCATGTGAGCTGCCTCATCTGGCTGGGTCCATGTCCTGGCTCCTTGTGAGACAGTTAGTCACATCCTTCTCTTTGAAGCTCACTTGGAAATCTTTTCACCTCCGCATGACTGCTGCCGAGCGTTTTGTGGGACACCGCACTTGGAGATGCTGCATTAAGAGCTGCCATGGGGCGACCAGGCAAACTCACAAACCGCTGTCAGAGTCATAAGCTGCTGCCAATTTTGGCAGTCTCGCATTGCATCTGTCTGAGCAGTGTAGATGCCAAATGACTGACAAATGCGGGTGACTGGCTCCTATGGCTTCCAGAAAGGAGATAGTCACACCCAGCATCTCCATCAGAGGTTGCACCAAGGCAAACAATAGTACCTCTCACCCTAGGAATTACCTCGCTGGCCATCAGTTATCGCCAAACTGGGCTTCCCTTTGAAGCACGCGCCCCTGCTTTTAATTGGGAATGACTCTGACAATGCTGGACTGGCTGGCACGACTCGTGTGTACGCCCTCCGAGAAGGGGCCCAAGCTGCCTGGTTACTCCCCACCCCAACACAAGCGCCTCAGGACGCGCTTCCCAAAACAGAGTGGCCACGTACTTTCAGAAACTCGCAAGCATCCAACCAACAATAAACAGTGTTTGGCTGCTAGCAGCAGAACGACGTGCCCAACGCGGCCCTTTTACTTGCTGCTACAAGAGAGGGGGATGTAATTATTGGTGAGGGAATGTCTAAATCCACAGGTTTGGAGAGATGCACGTATGAAGCAACAATTCTCGATTTAGAACGTGCAAAGTCCTTGCTCACGGGTGCAACGACCAGCCGAAAACCACGTCCCCTCCCGCACCATTGCAGGGACAAGCTGACCTGCAGCCAAGTGCAGAGAGGCAGTTCTTCCCCGGGTTCATGGCTGAGGACCATAAAGGAGGATCAGGAAGATCAAGGGGAAGGACACAACCAGGATGAGCAGCAGAACTCCATCAGGGTGCCAGAAAACTAAAATTACACCAGAGAGAAACAGCAAAGGGAATATAAGGGAATATTTGATGCTTCCTGTCAGCTATGGCCCCACATCGAGATGCAAGGTGGTCTCTCCAAGCACACGAGGGAGAGCACAGAGCTGTCCCACTTGGCACGGGGCTCAAAACGAGCCCAAACATCACTTTTTGTTGTTCCTTTCCAACCCCAAGTCAGCTACGATGGCCTTCCTTCCACCTGCCTCCACTACAAAATATGCAGTTTAAAAGCGATATAGCCAGACTCTAGTCCTTTAGATCAGTATCTTCCCCTACCCCTCTTCTAGAAAGTCAAACACAAGCCCACAAGAGGAAGAAAAACCCACCAAAACAGCTACCACAGAGCATCAAAAGTAGCTGCAGGTACGACACTTGACTCTGAGTACCCTTTCCCAGTTTATAACTTGCCCGATATGTTTACAATAGTATTTTCCTGTTTTTTAAAAGTCTCTTCCTTTATCCCCGTCCTTGTCCGACTACCCTGCACAATCACAGAAGCTGACTAAACTGATTACAGGGGAAACATTCAGACTGATTTTGTTATCAGCCTTGGCAGAATAAACAACCTGAAACACACAAACAAGGAAACCTTTTTTTAATCCATCAGATGAAGTAATTTAGCTTTTTCTGTTATAAAAAAGGCACATTCAGAAAGAAATACTGTTAAGTTGATGGTGTCCTCCTCAGTTGCGTCCCTACAACATCACAGGATGGAAAAATGCCTACATTAAGCTTGTATGAAGCAAGTATAAAAGTTTAACGAGTTGGAAAGTTTTTCTGGCTATGCATCTTCCCATGATACAATGGAGGGTGAGTTTTTTTTTCTTCGTGAGAGTGGTGAGATATTTAAGTTCTATATACTTATTGTCACCCCATCAAGTTAATAATCAACTGTTTTCATTCAGCAAGACAGCTTAAAAATATAAAATGCCAACAGTTCTTCTCTGGGGGCTTTTTACCCCCTGGAAACTGTTCATTTTAAACAAAGAAGTCAAGTTTTAGAACAGTAAAATTTGGACAGGCAAGATCCAAGCCACCGGTTCCCAGGATTGCCCAGTCCGTATTGCTATTGCGTTACAACGCATCAGATGACCTCGTATTCAAAATGCTGGCAGCGCATGCCAAAATGCAAGGCAACAGCAAAAAGAAGAAATCATTTCTCAAGCTGCTTTCCAATAAGGTTTTTTTTTTTTCCCACGTGAATTCGTTCAGGTCAGTCTGATCGGTGACATGTGAAATCCAAAGCTAATTTCCATCTGAAGATGGACGCGTGCATGTCCCAACTTTGTAAAGCCCTTTGCAGGGAAAAATCAGGCAGCTGACAGCCAGGGCAAGTTGAAAACCAAGCAGCCCTGAGCAAGGGCTTATGGCCTCCCATAAGCTCTCCCTAGTGCTGGCCGGAACATCAGGACCAAGCCAGGCAAAACCAGGGATTGTAGGGTCATGATAAGAACTATAGCTGTATACAATTCATCCTCACGGTCAGACTATATTGCCCTGAACATTATTACTCATTTGCCAGAGTAGCTCCTTGGAGACTACAGATCCAGGCACGCGCGTACCAGCATGAGTCGGGAAGGGACATGGCACACAGAGGTTTTAGCCCACCATGGGTGCACGTCATCTGAGCCAAACGGACTGTCCGCTCTACCACGCAGGTCTCTAACCCCATCCTGGCTGGGGCTTTGGCTGCTCCTTTGGTTGCAGGACAAAGGAGAGGCTGAGCTGTAGAGTACTTGCCTCTGAGTTTTCATTGCAGCTCATTTCTGAGAAGAGTGGCTGAGCATGCATAAACAGTTAACAGAGAAGCCTGCCAGTAGCTCTTTACATTCCCCTTAACAAATATTTTTAAATGCTATACAAACACAACACTATTGTTGAGCAGTTAAAAAGGCAAGAATGGCAAAATTAGGGTTACTGTGGTTTTGAATTTTGTGTATTCTAATTCTAACCCAGTGTTGCAATAGCCAATTTCAGCACAAAATGTCCTTGGTTTAAAAATAGCATACTGCTTACAATACTTGTTACTTTAAAAGCACTGCACCCCAAAAAATTAATTAAGAAATTAACACAATGCATCTATTTTTGTAACTATATCATCCTACGTCCATTTCAGTGTGTTGCATACACCTTGGACCAAATGAAATGTAACCCTAATGATAGTCATGGAAATAAACTCTCCTCATGTGCAGGAATTTTTCAGCATTTGTTTATGGATCTAAAGTAACTGGTATGCAGAAATAACAGGACAACAGTCTTTCTCAAGTAAACACAATTTTAACTCAGAACAGTAGCACCAAATGTCAAGATATTTGGTATTTTTCCTCCAGTTCTCAGCTGTTGAGAAAAGTGTTAGGTCAGGTGCTCAGGTGAGACTCTCAACGGTGGCTTAAGAAAGTCTCTAGCTCATACTCTAGAAGCTAAAGCCAAAAATACTAACATGTATACTCATAGCCTAGAGCTCCAAAACTAAATTTTTTTAAAGACATTGTCTATATAAATAATTGTAATTTCCATGACAACCTGGCTCCTTGGAGGAGGCAGAGAAGGGGTGGGGTCGCAAATGAATGAGGATTATTTAGGATGGGATATTCTGCATCTGTCCTGTCCCCGGCAAGGCTGAAACTTCTGAGGATTCTTTTGCATCCCAAGATCTTCAATGATGACTTGGTTTTGCAGGGCCACTGCAACCATACTCCAGCGAAAGCAACCAGTATTCGTAGCCTGCTTATGCTTATGCAAAGAGGTTTGCACAAGTGTTCATGAATTCAGTTTGAGTACAAATATAAGGCATTCCTACTCATTTCTTCCCAGCCTTCATATATCACCCCCTCCCTAATAAAATGAGAAAGCCCCTGAAAAGTGGAGTTGTTAACGGGAGATTCACCACCATAGCTACATAATAAGCGCAGAGGCAATTTCTCCATTTTACGTCACCAATTTCCACACTAAGTCAACAGCATTTATCACATCTGGAGAAATGAAGCAGTGGATTAGGCCTCAAATACTTTAAGCATTACCACAGCTCCAACAGTCCCCTCTAATAAAAGGGCCATGTATATATATGACTTATCTACTGCTGCAACCTTACAGCTGCATCACTGGAATTTCTTCAATAATAGCTGTCAATAGTTTGCACAGGACAAAATTTATGTAAGCTTAAAAAAAACTCCTCAACCTTGGTCACTGTTGCTGTAAAAAGAAGCAAAAGGCAGTAAGAATCAAAGTATAGGGCAGGATTAATATAGAAGTTAGTAGTACTTTTACAAGACAAACTGATACACAGTGGGGGAGGACAGAAGACGAGGTTTCAGGCATGCAAGCCTTTTGTGCATCCAAGCTGAGGGATGTCCAACTTCAGTGCAAGACTCAGTCTTCATTTGGGTCCTACAATTTGCCTCCTATTTCACAAAAAGTGCTTATCTAGACCATCAGACACAGGGATCTACATGGATGGGACCTGCAGCACATCCTTTTTACTCTGAAAAGATGCCCAGGATATGCCTGAAGTCTCGTCTCTATTTTCCAAATCTATCAGGCCAATCTAAAAAAAGACACCAAGTCTCCCAAACAGTCCCACCTCACTGGCAGACGATCACAACTATAGAAGTACTGTTACTATCAAAGATTAAAGATAACCTTTATTACTAAAATAAGCAGGTTTTCCTAAACACTGTGTAAAAAAAGAACAAAGAGTACAATCCAAAGAGTATAAAGTACCAGTTTAATGTCTTAAAATGGGAAGAACAGAAGACTAAAAGGCTTCACACCGACTTTCTGCTGGTTAACAAGGAAACAGAAGTTAAGTTGTGCTGAGTGGACCCACAGGTGCAACAGCAGGCCAGCAGCAAAAAGAGATGGCTCCTGGAAGTCATGTGCGTGCATCAGGGAAAGGGTTGCTGCTGCCTGGTTTTCACACTTACATATAGTACATGCCACTGTCAGCTGGATACCAGGCTAGAGAGACGTACAGTCTAACCTACTGCAGTGACACCCTAAATCCACTGTTGCTTACAGATAAGACTGACCACTTTGTCTTTACAGTAAGGACCCAAAAGAAAGCAAAAACTTCCCATTCTCCAAACTAAGATTTATTAACATGCCATTTACACAAATAGTGAAAAAGCAAATTCTTTAAAAATAGAAGAAACTCAGGTGAGACATTAGAATAGAAGGTCTGAAAGGAAATCCTCCCCTGCCCAACATGCGCAAGGGTCGGGGAGATCCTTTCTTCCCACCTTGCTCTCAGCCCAGCGACTTCAAATGCCTTCCACAATCTCAGCAACTCTATGCAGCCCCTCAAGGTCTCTAAGAACAGACTGCCTCGTTCTGTCACCCCAACCGCGGTGATGGATCCGTCCCCTACATCGAGCGCATTGCCTACTGACCCTGCTGACGCTCTCCTACGTGCCAGATCTCCCCAGGTCTGTCCCTCCCTCCTTGCCCCCTTCTGAAAAGCAGAATGAGCAAAAATAACTCATTTTAAAAAAGGAGCAGTCCCTCTGCCTCCCAGACATCACCCCCAGATTTGCAGTACAGCATCCCCAACGAACAGACCAAGGTTTGTTCTCATAGATAAGAGCAAGTAAAAGCTCACCGGACATCAGTAATGAACTCTTCCCGCTTGCACTCTTAGTGATAAAAAGTTTTTAAACAGTAAAAAAAGACAATATACTTATGGTTGAATCTGGCATTATACCTTTTGTTGATCCCTCTGGGTCCAGCTGAGGTGGTATAGAGACAACAGCTAGCTGTGCTACCATAAACATAACACAATTGTAAGTCAATGCCTAGGCAGCTTAAAAATAAGAAGATTCAAGGCCAACAAACTCCAAAAGGGTGCTTTCTTCGAAACAGCTATAATATCACATCTGGGCTGCCACAATATAAAGTGGATTTATTCCACTAACTTCAGTGGAGCGATGCCAGTTTACATCCCATGAAGACCTGGCTTTATGCTCGACAGCTGTGAGTGCCAGAAAAGAATGACTCAGAAAAATAACCCATCATTAATCCAATCCCAATGTAATTATGGAGGTTAAATTTAAACAATAGCAAATCACTCTCTAAACATAACACTCTACAGAAGATCTTCAAAGGAGGAGGGCCTTTTACTTTTGGACAAAAAATACAACTGAGCTCTTCTTTGTTTCTTTGTGCTGGGAATCAAGCTGGAATCAGCTTGTAAAATCAGATTAAAACAGTTGCACAACAGCTTCCTTTCAGGATTCTTGAACCAAAGGCAGTCTAAAAATCAAAATAATGCACTAATCAAATATATAATACCCACAGGACACCAGCAAGTACTAAAAGGCATTTTCACAGTATCCACAAAGATGCCTACTGTATGGCCAGTAAAGCTTTTCCACTCTACACTGGGAGGCAGGCAGCACTGGGGACCAGCCTCGCTCCAGCATGTGATGGGAAGAGCTAAAGTGAAGGTGAGAAGGAGGAGAGCCCCTGGCAGAACACTCTGGGGGGAGCTAGGCCCAGGAAGCTGACTGAGGGCCACCAGCATCTCCAACACCAGCACTCTACTTCTGGGCTTCATGTGCTGTCCCCCTTGCAATAACAGAGATCGCTTCGCAACTGCGAAGGCAGCCGCCTCCTATGTTCCCTCCCCACAGCTTCTGAACACAAATGTTAATAAAACTGGTATTTTCTTTCCATATGCTGGCACATACGGCAGGTCCCTGCACTGAAAACAGTGTTGTATCTTGGGAAAACAAAACATCTTTCTGCTTAAGAGATGCCAGAATGCTTTATCAAAGGCACTACTGTTTGCATTTTTGTGGCAATATTAATGCAGTTCCCACTGAGAAGCTGATAAAGACCCTGACTGCAAAAACAGCCCTCTGGAAGAAGTGATCTGAAGCTATTTCTGTATTGAGTTTCCAAATAATTTACGATTAAAATAATATTATGCTTTCCAAAACTCATTTCTACATCACAGCCGGGTTTCATGCACGCAGACCCAGCGTTCGGGGAAGAAGGCAATGCTGTCAGCCTGGCGGCAGGGACACATGATAGGAAGCGCTGAGCAGCTACGCACGTGGAGGGAAGAGGATGCTCTTCCTGCTCCTGTTTGCTCCCTTGGGTTTTGTTTGCTCCTGCATCCATGCCCACACAGTAACTGCCCAGGACACTTTGAGCTACCCATAGAAATCTTCTGCTCACAGTGTTTCCCACCCTCCAGGCTTGCCACGGGTCACACCGCATTTCCTGCTGGCATGGCCATTGGCATGCAGCTCCCTGGAAGCGCACAGCTGCCCCAGGAGCACCAACTGGGTCTGGAAACGTTTTCAGGATTTTTTTAAATGGTGTAGCTGTTGCCTGGCTTACCTCGCATCGTCTCTCAAAATTATCTGCCCTTCCACAGGAATTTAAGGCAGTCTAAACCAATTCACTTGCATGCTTGAGCTAAATTTCAAAACCGAGGTTGCGCAAAGTGGGATTTTTTTTAAAATTCATGGGCATTTCCCCCTCTGTTTTTCTCACAGGGGAGGTTTTAATATTTATCAGTAAGACTGTGATCAACCAGCAGCAAGTAGGAAAGCAGGCAACATGAAAATGTGTGCATGAAGCTCTACGCTTTCATTTTGTTGAGCATTCATCTCAGCATCACGGGCAGGTTTCATCTTTTCGTTTAACAGCCCAGCTGAGAAAGATACCTCCTGAACACAATGCAATCACTCCCTGTAAAAATACTGCCCAGACTGCCTACCATTTTATTAATTATTGAAAAGGTTTAATCCAGCACTCGAGACACCGATACACAAAACAATCAGCCATGCTTCAGAGCTTGTCATGCTGTTCCGAAGCCCACACCACCACACCGTAATGGCAGCTTCGCTGACGTGACTCGTGATTCCAGTGGACACCATGAAACAGTGTTGCGACACTTAATATTTAGTGTTTAGTATTTTTACACAGGGCTCCAATTTCAAATGACTGCATTAAGCAGCAGCCAGCCAAAGGACCACTGAAGAGCATGGGCTTTGGGGAAGCCCCTTTAATGGAGATGTGAGAGAGCACGAAGGACATCAGACTTGGTATCAGCCAGAGAAAAGAGAAGACATGAAAAAGGAGGAATCCCTGAACCTAAGAAGGGCAGAAAGTGACAGAAGGAATAAAAAGAGTAAAATCGTGGTCTGGAGATGCCACAAGTTCCAAACATTCAGTGGAACTATAGAGCAAGCCCTCCCTGGGAGAGTCGAGGCGAGAAGATGCCACAGCTCTGAAGACTGAGGAGCACGAATGCATCAAGTGTTTGAAGAAACATTAAATATATTAAAGATTATTATTCCTAATTATGTATATCTGTCTAAGGAGCAGCGTGGTTTGGAAGCGAAATCCCCCTTCGCTGCCTCCGTTTACTGCATGCCAGCTTGGCACTTCGATCTGGAGGAAGCGGCTCCAACGTGCCCCTGGGACGGGAGGCTCCCCACCACCGCTGGGATGGGGCACCACCACGGCACCAGGACAGCCCCCTCTGCTGACTGGAAAAGCCAGAGCCTTGGAAGACATTGAGCGACGCAGAAACACCAGACCACCCTTGCTAAACCCGCTATTTCTCTTACCGCCTTTCTTACCTATCACTCCTTTCTCCCTGTCCTTCCGCCCTGGCTGTCCTGCCAGGCTCCCTGAAGGCACAGGAAAGGCTCCCTCAGGCCTGGGGTGAGGGGGAGCGCGCTGAGGGCTCGTGCCGCAGCTGCAACTCGGTTTGGCTCCTGCTCGTTTGCACACGATGAGGCCTCACAGGGGCGGTGGTGGCACAGCCTCCGGCAGGCACGTACCACCACCACGTGAGGAGGCCCCATGGGCAGCATGGCACCTGCCAGAGGAGCTCCATGAGGGGTCTGTGGTCCCGGCAGCACGGGTCTGTCGGAAACTCTGCTTTCAGAAAGTTCGGACCAACACCTGTGTGGCATCACGTTTGGTCCTGGGGACTGGAGGAGACCCAAGGCAAAGCAAACCCACTTTAATGGAGATGTGAGGAGCCCCAGCACCAGCTGCCCTGACCTCCTCCCACTCTGCCAAATCACCTGCGATGGCAGACACGGCCTCTGTCCCCCACGGATAACAAGGGGCCCGACTGCCTGCAGCGTGCACATAACCCTGCTCCCCCAGCGTGCCTTTCTCATAAGGACAGGCTAAAGGGCTGAGAAGAAGAGTGAAAGGTGAGGAAAGAGGGATGGAAGAAGGAAAATGAAAGTCTCACCACATCCACAGCCTTCTCCAGCCACGGCAGACAGGCTGTGAAGCCCCTTAGGGCTCCCACTGCGCAACCCTAACGCATCTGGGAACTGCTCAAAAGCTATGACCATGAACACTGAAGAAAACAAGAGAGAGAAGTCCCAGAATATTTTACAGCAATTACAGCAATGTGAGGTAACAGTCCCTCTTTCCGAGGCAGTAACATCTTGCAAAGTGCTCTCCCCACACTTCCCTGTGTCAAGCTTTTTTCTCACTGGGCACACTTCACCCCTGAGGCAGGTCGTGGTCTTTCTCCATGCCCTGCACAGCCCCAAGTTCACACTCCTCCATGAGAGCCACATTACGTGGGACCAGCCATGCCTTCTCCAACCGAAGCTCCCTGCAGCCTGTCTTGCACCTGCCAGGAGCAGACGCCTGTGGAAAAGCAGAAGAAGGGGGAAAGCCTACCCACTAAGTCCCCAGAGCCTTCTCCTAGCAAGTACCATGGCATAAGCCTGGCACCTCATGGACCTTGGTTTCGACAAGACAAGCTCTGGGCACATTCGCCCTCCATGCAACCCACAGGAGGGATGCAGCCAGAGTCAACCACAGGTAGCTCCTGGCATGCCTCCATCATAAAAATGGAGGTCTCCTGCCCTACCAAATGACCAAAATCCCATTTTTTAATCTGCCCACTATCCATGCCAGCAGGGTGCAGTTTGGGAGGTGACTTTTTTACCTCTGAAATCTCATCTGCTGTTGACCAATATAACGATGCTGCAGAGAGCCAAGCAGCCGTCAGACATTTAAAAATTTGCAACTGCTGTGGGCGGTTGGAGCAGAGGTCACAAACTGGTCGTTAATAGTTTTACCTAACCTGCAGCCTTTCAGCTTCTCAAAACACAGCTTTAATACAAAAAGAAAATGACAGCACACAGCTTTAACGATCTGCATAGGGGTAAAGAATTTCATCCTTAAAAAAGAAAAAAAAAACTTGACAAAAAGCCCCAGTTTGCCTAACAGCTTTTCTCTAAGCCTTCCTTTTTCATTATTTTTTATATTCCCATATCCCCCAGTGACCAGAAGCATACTTGGAATGTCTCTGTCCATCTGATAAAGCCATCGGCGGCTGCAGCCCTGCGCTGGGCCCGCAGGGGACACAGCTCCTCTTCCCAGCCGCAGAGTATGGTGCCCAGCCCGGTCAAAAGCCAAGGAGATGTAATGCTTTGGAAAAGATGGGAGAATCCCAGTCAGGGTGGGAAATCCTAGGGAAAAAGTAAGACTTGAGGAAAAACACCATGAAAAGAACTATTAAAACAGGATTTGTGGAATAATCCTTCGTTCCACATAGTTGGCCTGACTTTAATACAGTAGCATAACTGGGTAGTTCACCTGAAAAACATCCAGCAGGAAAAGAGACAGCCTCTGCCAAGTTCTGAATCTTTTTTTTTTTCCCCCTCCTTCTTCTCCCCCACAACCCCCCAACTTTCACCAAATACAAAAGCAACCCTTGGGCTCTAGGCATTTAAAAATAAAAGTTACACACAAATAGTCTTAAAGTAACAGCACATAAATTGACTCCAAAAGTCCTCAGGTTAACAAATAGGAAATTAATAAACCTCGCTGGTTTGAAAACCAACCCCGTATGTAGGCATTTCTGGCTTTCAGTTTATCTTGACCCTTTTCCTTAAATTATCAGGTTCCTGGAGACAGAATTTAAAACCAACAAAGGAGAAGGTGTTAAAATTCTCAGCAGAGCTGCTTGCCCACAAATTAATTTTTAGACATTTGGCTTCTATATCTTCACTCTTTGCGATTCATGTCTCGGCTGTTTGGCTATCCCAGCATTTCTCTGCCCCACCCAACCCAGCCTTGTCATCACTGATTTTATTTTTCCGCTCCTTCTCTCTTAGTAATGCCCTCCTCTCTTGCCTTGACTGGTCACATGCCATCCTTAGAGAAAAACATCAAGACTCTCCCAACTTTTAGTAAAGATAAATATAGAGAGAGAGATCAATTTAAGCAAATACCCATAACCTATTTCAAATTTTGGTCTTAAAATACATCTTTTATCTTTTGTCATGCCTGAAGTGTTTTTAATATTGTCAACAGCTGAATTGCCCGGACACAGATTTTAGATTATGACTCAGTGGCGAGCACATTGGTTACAGAAAAATTTGCCTTTTTTTTTTTTTAAGTCTTTTAAAAACTTTTTTTTTCTTTTTTAAAAATTATTGCAGGATGGTAATGCTATAGATCTGACGGTGTTAGCAAGACTCCAGGGAGATAGTTGCCATACCTAGTCCATTTTTGTTTGTGTTTTAATAAGAAAACCACCAACCCTTAGAAAGTTGGGATCAGGCTAACTCCTCAACGCACTCTCTTTACAAATATATATGCATTAGGGCGATCTGACAAGCAAAACCCTTTTTAACATGTATTTACATTTACTAAAGTATTTTTACCCCTGCACACTAAACCACCATAGCAAGTGGGGTTGTGGCTCATGTGAGTGAATGTTTTTACTGCCCTTCTCACGTAGAGACGGCAAGGCTAAACCTTTATATAATGTTTGCATGCATAAAAAAGGCACTTAATTATATGGCATGTCCTAGTAAAGAACTTCCTCCAGTTGAAATAGGAGAACAGGAACCTAAATGTTGTATAATTGATGTTATTAGCTGCAGCTGCTATCATACTTGGAGAAATATCCAACTCAGAAACAGCAGTGATGAAGCGCTCCAAGATGAGTAATAATATGCTTGATATTAAGGGAGGGGGATAAAAAGGATTCTAAAAAATGCGCTCTCTGGTACAATAACAGTCTCTCAGAGAATTGCCAGGCAGAAAACACTGCGGGATACCAAAAGAAAAACACACCACATTTAAAGTGTTGTCTCCATTAAACTGAAATTGAGGGAGGGGGGGAGGGAAGCGGGTAGAGAGGAAAGCCCTTGTATTTACCTAACCTACATGAATGCTAATGCGCATATGTGTGTTGTAACAAGATTGGGGTGTTTGAGAGCTCTAATCAGTAGGTGCATGAACAAATATTTATTCTGATCCATTCCAACTCTCTGTGGTTTGTAAATCCCCAAGAAAAAAAAAATCTGCAGAACAAACCAGTCTAGACCACAGATTTTGGCTACTACTAACGAGTGTTAGAAAATTACAGGAAACAGGCCAACTCCAAGGAGGGGTTTTTTTGGTGGACTTGTTTCTTTTCTGAAGACCTGTGACTACCTGATGTACGTGCACTTGTTTGGGTAGCCGAAGAGAATTCTTTCAGACATTCTTTAAAGCATAATCACGGCAATATAGAATTCCACATGCTTGATGTCTCAGGGAGGTGTTGATGTATATAACCTTGCAGGCTCCTTCTGACCCCATGCTTTTCATCCAAAGATTTAAAAAAAAAAAGCCACCCAAATAATAACGCCTTTGTATTTCAAGATCCCAAAGAGTTTCTAGCAAAATTATTTCTCACCCTGTTACCCAAACGCATGGAAAGAAACACTCGATATCTTTCCATCAGAGGAAAATCCAAGCTGGAAAATATTTTAGATAGAAGGTTTATCTTATTGGGGATAGCATCCATTCAAAGTGTTAGAAGATCTTTCCATCCAGCATTAGAAAACCTTTTCTATGGGACAAAGACAAAGTTTCTGCTTTTACCATGTGGAAAAAATCAAAAGCTTGAGCAACTCTGCTTTAGGCTGAGCCAGAAAGAGTCTGGGTGAAACAGAACTCTCAGCTCCTGCTGTAGGCACTGAGATAAGGCCCCTAAGATAAGGGGATGTAAAAAGTACTGGTAAATACAATATATTTTCTAATAAGTATTTCCATTAGAAATTATTTTCTCATAATTATGCTCTTACTATTTTGGATTTGGGTTTTCTTCTTTCAGTTAGTGGGAAGAAAACTCCTGTTCAAAGACTAGCTTTTATTATAAATACAAAAAAGCTGATGCTCAACAACAGCAAAGCTGATACAAGCCTTCTTGAGTGCTTATTTTAACCTCATATTTCTGGTTCAGTTTTAGGAAAAATTTTTCTCCCCTGCCATCACCTTTCTACTGCTTCTTCATAGCTGTTCATGGGGGCAAGAGCAGCACCAATGTAGCAACAGCAGCTGGGATAGTGACCCTACATCCAATGCATCATTTGCCATAGGGCCTACCCAAGTTGCATCTCATTCACAAAGGCACTGGGCATGGGCAGTGGTCTCACAACTGACAGCCTAACCTATCTGAGAAAAGGTTATTACCACCTGTGATTTACTACAGTCATAGATTTGATTTGGCTTGGTGCGTCACAAGTGAGTCCTCTTCGGGTACCATGGGGTTACCAAGTGTAAACATCAAGGTCATTAGACAGCTATCTGAAACAGCATGACTACTTAGTTAAAACAAAAAAACAAACCACCGAACAAATGCAAAAAAAAGTCAACTCTCCTCTGCACACAGAAAAAAAGTGTGACTGAAAACCTTTGAAGAGGCACCCACATCTGAATTATGGCATGGGAGCTCCCCTCCCCTGTCTCTAACTGCCTTCAGGAAGGGAACCGACTCAGCACATGGACTGCTGCTGCTCAGCACCTTCCAAGAAAATGACCCTCCCATGGGCAACTGGATGACTTAAACACTCTGCAAATTAAACAACCTTCTTTTTGTTTCCTTGTTCAATACAAAGCTACCGAGCCCCTAGGGCAAGTCCCAGCTCCCAGCGCTGCCCTTCAGGCTGTCACCATCACTCTCACTCTGTAGTGGGGCCACACCATGCAAATGCTACTCCAGTCTCAATGTCTACCAAAGCCTACGGTCGCTGGTCTCAGGGCACCTTGGAAAGCCCATTCCAACGCTTTTCTGGATAAAGTGAAAAGGAACAGAATGAAGGAAGAGTCTCTTCTTACCTCCCTCCTCTACTATTTTATTTGCGGCAGCTTTATAGTTAAGCTTGCAAGGGATTTCCAAAAGAAACTAGATTTTGCCCCCTCCTCCATGTTATAATCCATTTAAAAAGTTATATTGCTTTCAGAATTGATGGGATAGAGAAAAAACAAAGTTCATGAGCTAGTCTACCCATAAATAAATACAAGTTTAGAAGGACTTGTTAAGGCCCTTTTATTTTGGTTACGTTGCTAACAGCAAAATGTGCGCTGATAAACTTTCCAAATTAATACATATATAAGGGTGGAATCAAGTACAAGTTGATTCAGTTCAAATAAAAAACAGTTTTGTTACTGCCATATAAAATATCTCTATAATTGCCTCTGTGTGAGCAACTTCACCCACATTACAGCAGGACCTCAGGAGTTCTATAAAAACAGAAGCAAAACAGATAAATGGATGCAAAATTAAAACTGAGAAAAATTAATACACTGAAATGCCTTAAAATTTACTGTCTGCTAATACATACAAATAGCCAACTCTCAGGTTCACATTCTGTGCTCTGTATTGGTGGTAACCTACAAGCAGAACAAGAGAAGAGGCTAAAGGTGCATTTCTGTACAACTCAAGTAAGGCTGTGGGGTGTATTTTTGCTATATCCTTCCCTGAAGACTTGTATTTCTTGTATACACAGCTTTAATGTTGTATTTCCCGACATGGATTGGTTTTCTTCTGAAAACTGAATGTTCTTGAAAGGCTGCACACTCTTAAATAACAAATGTGGGCTGAATCAAAAGTCTCTTGGACAGATACATGTCATATTCTGTATACAACAAATAATTCTCCTTTCCCCACACTGTATTCCTTGTCTAAGGAGATACAAGTTACAAGCTCAAACTTACCAGCATTAGGCAATGGCAAGAAACTGCCTCTCAAATTCCCTTCCAACACAGATACCTTGGCTAGGAAAGTTATGGTCTTGCTTTATTTCCACATTACTAGAAAACAGAGCTTCAGTAAGGAATATTACTGAATAAGCAGTAAAAAATCTTATTTTTATTCCTATTAGAAATTCTTTACAAGCTTTACAGATACCATCACAGCTTAGATGTCTTACAGGTAACTGTAAACTAGACTCAGCAATGCACTGCTTAAGAAGCTAAACATCTCTTTAATAGTGTGAGATTTTCAAATGTCGATACACTCAATTTGATACTTAAGCGCTCAAAGTTTGCAAAACTGCTCATCTGCTGCAATTCCCATCCACCTTCTGTTTTGGAGAATTAACCAAGGCAAGAAGGCCTAGAATTCATAACTCATTGAGGCACCTGGTTCACCCTGGTTTTCACAGCATCTCAATAATTTTCAGCAGCTGTGCCTTTGCATTAAAAGCTGAAACCCACAGGAACACATCTAGTGATCTCAAAAAGCCGAGGATTATGATAGGGCAAGAAACAGAGCTTCCATTTCCAGAACTCCAACATTTCCAAGTGGATGCTCTTTAATGTCAGTCTGGAACCAAAATATCACAAAGTTAAACTAGTGAAACAGAAATGTTGAAATTATGCTTCACTGAAGCAAAAAGTTTCATGCTAAGAGTACATAAAAATTCAAACTTGCAAGAAAACAGAAATCACTAGATGAAAAGATACAAATGGCCTAATTTCACCTCAATTTATTCTGAAGTTAACTGATTTTTTTTTTAAATGAAACCGCCTTGCTCCTGAGAAATACTTCTGTTTCAAACGAAACCATTTTTTCAGTGAAAAACAAAATATAGTCCTAAAATGCCCATCCAATCCCATCTGCAACCCCAGCTGCAGTGCTGGGCGCTCCCTTGGCCTGCTATCCCCACTGAGAAGAGTCCCATCCCCACAGGGAGAGCAGATCAGCAGAGGAGCAGAGCCCTGTAGGGGACAGTTCCTCCAGAACAACACCAATCCCTTGTCCAAAAAGTTTAAGAGCATTGGGCTGTAGGGTGGTACCACTGGACTTTCAAGGCACAAGGGACTTTCAAGGGACTTTTCAATATCGCAACAGGCAGAAATACCATCACCATGACTAAGACAGGTTAGTCCTCTACAGGGAGGTGCACAGAGCACCACGTGTATTCCCTCTTATGGATACACTCAAAAGAAGTCCTTTCCAGAGACACAGGTGGGGTTTCTCCAGTGATATAAGCCCAGCTTTAGGCAAACTCTGGGTGACACTGGGGTGGATGACAGCGCTTCCATCATGTCGCGTGAAACAACATGATGGCAAGAGCATGCAAAGAGAAAGAGCGCAGGGAAAACAGTCTGGTTTCAGCGGAGGCTGCTGCTTTATCAGGCAGAATCCAGAAGTACATTTACGCTTTTTCAGCGAAGTCACAAAGAGCTAAGCTGTGCTGAAACAGTTATCAGAAGGTCTTGCACACACCTCTGCTTGGGCAAGAAGGCTCAACCAAAACCATACCGATACCCGAAGCTGACACCCATGAGTTATGAGAAGTACTACAATCAAAACAGTGTCCCTCAACTAGAAGCTCTGTAGGACAAGTTGTTTTATTAACTGATGTAATAGCCTCACCTTTCGCAAACCAACAATAGGTAGGTTGAGAGTCTCGTGAAATCCCTTTCCACTCTTAACTCATTGTTAAGAGTCTCGTGAAGACCCTTTCCACAAAGCGACCTCTCTCCAAGTTATTTGACCAATTGCAGGTATTTGCTTCTGACATAAAAACAAACACAAGTCTATTTGCTTTTGGTTTTTAAAAAAATATTTTGGAAAGACCTTGGGAAACTAGAATGTAAATTATTTGGCAGCTTCCCTCACAATGCTTTTCTCTCTACAAGACGAAATATTTTGCTGGCATCTGTAACAAATCTATATTTTTAATACCAGTAGCATGCTGGACAAGCGAAGCAATTTAATGCTGGAAAATATTCTACTTGATTTTCCTCATTTCCCAATAAAATTGGCTGAACTTTATTTGGCTGTTCACCTCCACCAACTAAAGACTGACATCTGCTTTTTGGTCTGTGTAGGTAATAGAAAGTTTCCATTTATTTAGAGTTCATTTTGCATTCCTGTAGATAGCAGAAAACTGTAACAAAATTTTGCACTCACAGGAAACAGCATTCACATCACACGGCATAGGAGTAGGCATCCAGAAAGACTATAAAATAAAAATCACATCTCATGATTGAATACTGCGTCATCTATTTAGCTAAAAATCTGTTTAACCTCTTAAAACAAAAAAATCTACTCTCCACCTCTTGTTCAGTGTACACGCATGCACTTGCTACACTTTTATCTACGTTACAAATGTAACAGTGTAAAAAATGTGGTTGCAGACCAAGTCCCAATTTTTACTGTAGAGGTAACAGTGTTTTATAACCAGGGAAGAGCTCAGGAGCAGATGGTATTGTCAAGTGTTGGTGTAGGTGCACTAATAAAGGAATGAAACCCTCCCTCTCATTCGACCACCATACGCAATCGTATATTCACAGATTAAGCGTGCTCTTCTTTCTCCTGTCCACCTGGCTGCATCTTTGCCACAATTCAAAATGGGAAACACTGTGTACACAGGTGACTGCCTTCCCCCACATAACCTTCCTGGAGTTAGAGCTCTCCCCGCTGCCCCTGAGCACAGATGAACCAGAACTTGCTTTAATTCCATTGTGGGAAATGCCATGAGTACTTGTAGGTCCATTGCAAGCACCACTGGTACCACCGCCACCGGCATGAACTGCCAAAGCACAACTAAGGCTCCTTCAACACTTCACAGAAAATCCTTGCCTTGCCTTCTTTTGGGACAGGACTTATGATCACGTTTGCTTGTGTAAGCAGACGTTCATGCTCCTGCCTGTAAATTCTTAGTGGGCCTTTGTGCATGTGGTTCTTGCACCCTTCCAAATGAGTTGTTTCTTTCCAAGTGAACTATCCCTCACTCTCACACACACACTCACAAACCAACACAAGTTAGGATGGCGTATAAATGCTTATGTTCATTTTGGTGGTGAGAGACTGGTAATAGGTATGTCTACACAGATGTTCAAATTCACTATTTTCTTGCATGTCGAGTTTGCATCCACATGATAAAACTTTTAGATCCTCCATACCAGTATCATCTAGGGAGGGACATGGCTTTGTGTCCAGCTGACACAAACGGCACTATACTAACTCTAGGTAATAGACACTTGCCTCCATCGGGAAGCAAGAAGCGTCTCTGTGGCAAATAGACCCCATCCACTTCTCATACCTCCTCAAATAACAGATTAAGACAATTGTTTAAAAATTAAATTTCCATAAAGTTGAATCTTCCTTCTTGTTACATGCAGCAGATCATTTGTATAGCACATTGTCAGAGACCACTGGTGAGATACTGAGAGGAGATTATGTCTGCCTCTCTTTCTAGCACCCTGAAAAGTCAGAGAGGGAAACAAGTTATTGGTTACCTAGTCACCCCCAGCACATGCACCTGCAGCACAAGGAGAGTAGTGGCAAGGTCCCGGCTTTTTCTTACCACGCACAGAAGTTCATCAAGGGGAAGAGAGTTTTGGAAACATGACCAACTTCTGCATGTTAGATCTAGCTTTGAATAGTTGGCCAAGGGGAAGAGGTTTTTCACGTTACGTATAAAGCCAGCTGTAAAGCACATCGAACAGAATCAGTGGAGCTGTGAAAAGCTTCTGGGAGTGAAAATGGGAATTTTGGCCTCTTTTACATGTGGGCAAGGCTAATGAGAGGGCGAATGGAAGAGTCCATTTCCAGAAGCTTGACCAGCTGCACCAGTGCTCAGGCAAGCTGAGGATGATTGGCAGGTGCTCGCACTCTTCTGATTTTGTGCAAACCCACAGCATGCTGTGAGTACCAGGATGTGGGCTGGGAGCACTGGCCCAGTTCCCAGGGGGGCAGAGCTCAAGCTCTGAACGCAAGTTTTAAGTGAGTTAGACACACACTTCTACATATGGCATGTGATGAAGCTGAACAAGGTTAAGCCACCTGCCTAGACGTAACCAACTATGCTTTGAAATAGAGCCTTTTAAGACGAAGAATACTCAGCACAGTATTTTCAAAACTTTAGGCTACCATACTCAAAGAACTGGGAGTGGAATGAAAACAGAGAAGACAAACCCCCTTTCCATAAGGGCAGCTGAATGTGAGGTTTAGATCTACAAATAGTTTAAATCCCCTGGAAGATCTTGCAAATGCCCAGCATAAATTCCCCATTCCTTGTCTATTGAATCTTTCCCTACTATTCCCGCTCCCTCCCAGCCCAGATGAAACCTCAAGTTCAGATATAAACCCTATTCACCAGCTGCAAAAGCTTGAGAGAGATACTCAATAAATCAACCCTCAGGAAAAAAGGAATTTAAATTAAAAATCTCTTGCCATTTGCTTTCTTTTGGATTCTGAAAATCCCTAATGGGTGGTGAGTGGGATGTGGTCAGTGGTCAGCAGTGTCTCCTGTACATACACGCCTTCTGTGCAGTCCTCCAAGGAGAACAGTGGTTGTCTGCATTTGATTTCCGAACCACATTTTCATCCTTTTCTGCCTGCACCCAACCACAAAGAAAAACAACATCCTTGCTGTGCATTCTTTTCCCAACTCGAGAGCTGCTCTTCCATTTCTCCTCGGGACAGCTCATCTCCTACAAAGTGCTTCATCTCACAGCCTAGCAAGATAAGCTGGGATGTGAACGTCAGGACTGCCAGCCTTTTTTGGGGGACTGAGAACCAAATTAGCTCTTGTGGGGACGTCCATCTATTTCTGTCTGCAAAGGGTTATACACTGAAACCACTTCTGACAACCCAAATTAAACTGCAAAGAGGAGGAGGGTGGGGATGGGTAGGGGGTGAAGCCCTTCCCAATATATGGATCAAAGACGACAGTGTAGATCCTGTTTGAAAGCACTAGAATTTTTGCCAGATTCTATGTGGTTTTCAAAAGGAATGACTGTACGCTTTCTTTACAGTCTTGAGTTTTCAGAAGTTTAAGGAAGCATCAGAAATAATGAGAAGCGGATGACGCTGGTTACTGTGGTTCAGCCAATTGTCCAATTCTCCCTGTCTCTCAGAGTAAATAAAAATAGACAACTCCAGTGCCGGCAGTGAGGGGGAAATATCAACATCTTTCTTAGCCTTTCTGTTTCGTAAGAACAAATGTTCAACTTAAAAAAAAAAAATAATTCAAAACCAGAATATCAACTGAGCTATTTATTGCATTTAGTTCAGAGTAACAGATTTTGACACGCTGGCTTCAGCTTCAAAACACTGAAAAGGTCTCCAAAATAAAGATTTACAAGATTCACAATTCCATTTTAGAAACATCCCTCTGTTAGGCCTTGCTGATCAGAATACTTCCTCTGGCACACAACATAGGAACAACACGAGCTAGGAGAGGACGTTGGCAGATGATGCATCTAGAAGAACGTTAATCTTAAAATTTAAGACATTTAATTAATCATGCTTCCTTTTACTAAATCATATAAAAAGTAAGCCACAAATCAATATACACTAGTTTAACTCATCATCCCACTGTTTTATACAGCCACAGAACTCAACACTGACATTATCTATGCCTTTCTGAAATAAATGTGCCAGTACGCTAGGTAAAAAAAAAAAAAAAAAAAAGTCTGAATGAACAATGTTACCACCATAAAAATTTGCTCCTCTTAGATTTTATACTGCAGAGATTATTGTATTCTTTTAAAACTGTGACTAAGGCAAATTGTCCTCATGCCACTCCAAAAAAGGCAGTACATTAAGCAGTTCCTTAGCCAGTGTTTTCTGAATTACTAATAGTGAACAAGGCATAATAAACCACCATGAAAGTAACATTGCTGACAAGATCCAAGAACACACCAATTTCTTCTTAGTTACTCATTTGAGACATCCAGCACTACAGTTATAATGTCAAAAGCCACCAGAGATACTGCGTGGTATCTCGGAAAACCTCATCAAATATTTTTAACCTGTGGACATTAGGAGGGCGTTCTGTTTGCTAATTTCTGCCACAAAAATTGCAAGAATACAGGGTAGAAATCTCCTCCCTTCTGGATAAGGGGGTTTGGGGGGGGTGTTGGTTTTGTTTGGTTTGGGTTTTTGGGGTTTGTTTTTTTTTAAAAGTTTTGGTATACAACATGAGGAACAGGGAAGATGAAGTCAGAAATGGGAAACACTTGGGGGAAAAAGGGGCAGTACTTTCTTGCTTGACCTAGATTGGACACTTGCTCTCCTCTCATAGTCCAAGACTGACATGTTTGTGGAACATAATTCATCCTGGCAATCTTTGAGGATGCAAGAGCACAGATTGCCAGGACCACTCTGTGAAGAACAATAGAATTTGAGAAAAATATGTTGTTCTGGTTTTGTTTCAGCTCTCTGTTGCCAGCAGTAATGGCACACTGTATTCCTTGAAACGGGTGAATATCAAAAAGTCCCAATCACAGACATCCACAGGGTTAATTTTGTATTCTCAAGGACTTAAGTTTAGAATGTATTAAACATTAATCGTTTGCAGTGCTTTGAGCCATAGCACTGACCTGACCCATTAAAACAGAGCAATCCCTATGGGTGAAAAGCGTGTAGTCTTTTTAACCTGACACTTCACACTTCAGCAGTAATGAGACTAAAACCCAAATGAAGTCATGTGTCGCTTTGACTGGAGATAAACAGGGCTAACTCTGCTTTACTTGATGACCTCCCATAGTGTGGGAAGGCTCAGCCTGAAATTTTTCACATACATATCTAAGGCATTGAAGCTTTTGTGACATTTTTCATTGTATTTTATGCTCTCATTTGAGCCCTTTGATGATCCTCTCTGGGATTTTATTTTGCCTTAAATGGTTCTGCAAGTTCCTTTTTGAAACAAAGACTGCTGAACCCACTGCTGATGCCATGTTTGTTTTCTTTCGTCATAATGAAGTATCAAGTAATTGATTCATAGTCATTCTCATTACATGAAAACTTCAGCATGACCCTCACTGGGAAAGATCTGGTTTCATTCCAGAGTATCTGATGCATCTGCACAATTAAAATGCCATCTATTTTGAACCATTTAAAACAGAGATAAGCTATGAGAAGAAAAGGAACCTGTGGAATGTAAAAATATTAGCATCTCAATGTCTGAACTGTGCAAAGTTATCATAGGGAAACAGTTAAACCCAGTCTCCTATTCAAGCTAATTACTGCCCAGATAACAATCTCACCTGTGCTGAATGGATGCAGAGCCCTTCTCATACCTCTATATCAGTATATGATTTCATAATCAAAAAAAACCATGAGGCATGAACTACACGTTGTTAGAGACATTTACAATGAACTCACTTGTAGCAGTTTGGCACACCAAGGCCAAGTGAGTCAGCATCTGACAAAGGCTGGTTTGTTGTAAAGGAAAATATACATTTCTCCCTTCCTGCTTGCAAAGCAGGAAAACAATAGGGCATTAAATGCCACAGATGTTTTAACAAGCATGAAGTTTTTACAGTCACCACAGAAAGAAAAAATAAAGAGGAGCCCTCAGTGACAGCTTCCACTACAGCAACCACCCTAACATCCATGTTGACCTTCACAGAAGTGATAGTGGAAGCAAAACCCAGTGCAAGCGAAGCTGGTTACCGTATTTCAGATCAATTAACGGAAAACTGTGAAGATTTTTTTAAAAAAATGCTTCTGAAGTATACAAACAGGTGCATGTGGCATAGTACAGACTACATGTGAAAAGCTTTCCGTGGTATTTTTGTTCCTTTCAAATGAAGCGAGCAAGGCAGATACTCTGCTCTCCTGGTAGAGAGAGGAGTTTCAGGATGTTCAGTGGGTGATACAGGCTCCCCTGAGCTGAACATCACATGTTTTCCCCGGGTGCAGGAAAACAATACCGATCTTCCTTCCGTTACTCTAGAATGTTTTATTCCTCACATGACGTTATAGCTAAGCAGGCTTTGAATTGTCACTCACTCAGACTTTAGACCAGCAAGACAGACACTAAGAAAATGAGGAAGGCAAAAACTTCGTTGTGCCAGAAACAAGATCAATCTTTCGGATGAATGAATGAATTTTCCCCCATTGTTCTGCGAAACACTCCGCAGACAGAGCAGACAGTTTCTCAACCCAAAGGCAAACAAGAATGGCTTCCAGAAGTTGAACAGGAAAGCCAGAAGAGGGATGAGCCAAGAACCACAGGTTCAAAGGCCAAGGCCCCTTATGTTTCTTAGGGGAGATTACATGATTTACATAAGGTTAGAAGGGAGCCAAGGTTCGAGCCGTGATCCAAATTCAGATGGTTTTGGAAGCGTCATTTTTTGACACAGTTTAGAGTGTTTCATCTTATCAGAAGAGAGCCTGGGAGTCTGCCTTGATGTTCCCAAATTAAAGAGTGCTCAACTAACCACATGCCCTGCAATTCCTCTTTTCCTCCTCCCTTCAGGGCTTTCAGGGACAAGTTTTTCCCAGGACCCTCAATCCCAGCCAGCAATAAACAAAGCAGGAGTGGTATCAATCTGCTGCACCCTGGGAAAGCACAGAGTAACCAGCTGTGGAGGGAGTCTGTTAGCCCACATTACGTCCCCAAGCTCCCCCCAGAACCAGCTCAGTATTAGCACACTCAGGCTCTGCCATAAGCACACCAGCTTGGCTCTTCATGCCAAAATGGGAAGACAGGTTCCTACAACAGCCACCCACAGTTGCAACAGCACAGGGGACACCTCAACATCACCATCTGGCATCAGCACAGAAAACGTGGTGTGGAGGACATCCTCCTCCTTCTGAAATGCTGTCTTTGCCTGTCCAAGCAAAGCCTATTTGCTATAGCTCTGCAGAGCAATGAAGATTCAGTCATGGGGAGTGTAAACTTTACCCACGTGCTGAGTGCTAGTTGTATTTTTACAACCCTGATGCATTGAACATTGGAAAGACTTCTCTTTTTTCCTTGGGACTTTTTTGGGTGGGAGGAGAAAAAGGTGTTTGCTCTTAGGAAAAAAACTGTAAGATATTTTTATGTAAAAGACTCTTAAGCATTTAATAAAATGGAAAGTTAGTCTTTTTTTGGGGAAAAAAAAATTAACATTTGTAGTCTTCACAGCATCTATGCCAAAGCTAGACCTCTTCAGAAGTAAACTCAGTGTCCAACAGGCAAGGATTAGTAGATTACAGGGAGAAGCAGGGCAGAGATTATTCATCATAATTATAGATTACTATGCATCTAGTACAATTCAGTGTTTACTAAGAGTATTTTACAGGTCATGCCCGAGTATAGCAGCAGACATGAATGCCATCCCTAACGCAGGGCCAGGATGCAGGACAGGAGGTGTGACCATGGTGGCCTGCAGCATCCTCTTCTCCTCAGAAGAATAATCTGCAAATTACAGTAACAATTTTACCCACCCCCCTGCCCTGTTTAGTCTGCATTCTGCCCCAGGTCTGAAAAATCCCACTGCATCAGTGGAGAAGTTCCCCTGGGAGGTGCTATTAACCATCACCAGGAAGGGGAAAGTACAGCAGATTCCTGAGAGCACCACATGGAGTACGAGAAGATACCATGCCAGAAGCCCAAAGACAAGACTCAATATTCTTGTCTCAAAATGCTCTGTACGACACACATAAACACACTAAAAGCCACTTCAGCTCTCAGCTAGATCAAAAGCAAGACAAACTTTTTGGCACAATAAAAGAGAAAGCAAGCAAGGCTTTATCATATGATTCTAATCACAGACAAGAGGCCTTTCAGCCCTCCAGAGATTAGCTTGAATAAGCAGCGTAGGTTTGAGGTGGAATAACTCTCCATTTCTTAGGAAGTTAATCTGTCTAATTTGGGGGGGGGGGGCTCTCCTCCTCAGGAGATAAGCTGCTTTTATAGTCTTGGAAATTCTTACAGCTGCCAGGGGTATTAGCAAGCCTCATACACACAGCATGATCTTCTCCCTTTTCAGTAAGAGCAAACTTAGAGCTGCTGGCAGCCCTCTTTACAGCCATCTCCTGACGGGCAACTATCGGGTCACGCCACTGACAAACAGGTTCTCTCAAAATGCTTCCCGAAGCATTACCAGATTGTTTGCATTAGTTTACAGGAGACTTCCATTTGTGGCCTTTTTTTTTAATAGGAGGCAAGGAAAGTTTCAGCATTTCCCTCAAGCATAACTACATTTCTGACATGTTAATTGCTACTCAGAAAGCCTGCAATTAGCCAAGCCTAACATCATTGCTCTCCATGTCTATCACCGAAATCATCGTTTCAGACCAATTAAAGAAGCCCCTCACCCACCTGATGAATCGGGTCAGGCTCCTTTGACACACAAAAACCTTTTGTGATCGATACCAATTACTTGGAGGACGATGCTGGCCCTTCGACCAGTTGGAACAAGACTCTTTCTCAAATAAAAGTTTACTGACAGAGAAGATCTGCTTCCTGCCCCAACAGAAAGAATATAAAACTACTTCAGGAATATCTTTGAGTGCCATCCATCCCACTTTCTGACTGACTATGCCTTACCGCTCTGCTTACGAACAAAATCCTTCAGTTTGCACTAGCATCTGAAAGGCTACTCTGAACCTCCCCACATGATCTGTGTCTTGTCACACTCCTCATAATCATCCTTCATTTGCCAATGACCTAATATTTTGGCCACATCCTCGGAGATACACTCTCCAAACCATGGTGGTTAGAGACAGCAGCGACATGGAGGCCACGTTCCCATGCCTCCTCTGAACAAGACCGGCACCTCCTAACGCAACTCCATCCCCAGGTTTTGCTTCCCTGGTGTTTCTATCACCACCTTCTTTCCCCAGGTGCATGACAGAGTGCTCCCAGGATGACCACCAGCCAGAAGAACGACCCTGTTAGCAACATCCATTTGTATCAGAGGACTCAGTGCATAGTGCATCTGCACTTTCTCATTTTGGATATTCTCTGTAATTAGACTATCAGCGGAATTTGTCCGTGACCTCTCTTTAGCTGCCTGAAGTAAACAAAGCCACCCCAAATGCTTTTGCCTCCTGCAAATTCTCAGCAGTATCTCCTGACCCAGATTAAGACTAGATAGAGGTTTTCTGAAGCTGCTGTCAAAATACATAGGGATTATTTTCAGCACCATATTACCATTCTGGAACTTGGTTGCAGTATCTGCCACAGAGAAGTTTTATTCCTTCATTACCGCTGGTGACATGCAGAGCAACTGTGGAAAGGAAGCAAGGCACAAAGTCCTCATATTTATTTTGGCTCTTCCAAAATATATGTAGTGTTTTGCTCTACATTGCCTGAACAACAGTAGCATAACAATAAACTTAACACATTCTGGCTTCGTGCTGGACCTTTTCAGCCATTTCTTAAAACTACTGGAGAATATGTTAGAAAAATAAATATGTAGGCAACACATGACTTGGCAAAATCCTTTTGTATCCTGTGTCAGTATTTAATCACATTAATTTATAATATGATTTAATTTAATCATAGTAGATCACAGCATCAAAGCCCAAATTCTGCCCCCTTTGCCACAGGGGTAGTTGTACAGGTGCATCTGAAGGTGCAATTTACTCCTAAAATGTTGATGAAGAGGAAACAATTTTCCCTTCACCTGGATTTGCTTCCCCTTAAGAAGCACTCAGACCCAACCAGGCAAAACCAAACTTCAACAGTGTGAGTTCTCACAGGTATCTCTCTAACAGGTTTCAACATATCAAAAAGCGATGACAAAGAGCTCAACTTAGGTCTAGCAAGATAACAATAAAAAATAGAACTTTTAAGGACTTAAGAAAATAAAACAAAAGTATTCCATAGCAATTGCAGCCTAGTTTTGAAAAGCACAGATGTCTGGCCATTTTGATATAGGGAAAAGTAAGAAGGATGCCAAGATGCAGCCTTAGTCAAGGTACCCACCTTCCCTCCACAAGTGGTGGCAGCCTGACCTATGAGAAAAACTCCTTCTAAAACAAGAGCCTGCTATGGTCAAGGCAAAGGAAAAATGACCCCTGTAACTACACCATCACTCTGGAAACCCAGGTTTGGCTGCTGTGCCACCAAGACAGCTGGGAACAAACACGGCATGGCAGGCACAGGTACGGGAGAGCCGTGGGAGGAGCAGACCTTTCCACCCGCTCTGGGTGGTACCAACAACAGCAAGCCCAACTTCTCCTCTTCCCCTCACACCACCTTCCTTGGTCAGGGGTGGTGGCCAGATCCCCACCCACCATGGGGCAAAACTCAGCAAAAAAAACAAAACCAACAGTTTCACGGGGAAAGACATAAAGAGTCTTTAGCTAAAGGGTGACAAAAGAATTACCACTTAACTATATTTGCTGTGAATCGAAGAAGTCATTTTTTTTTTTTCTCCTCCTCTGAAGGCTCAGAAGCAGAAAGGAGAAAACCTCCTACGGGTTAGTTAAAGGCAGCATGCTTACAAAATGCAGCTGGTAGCCCACCAGGTGTTAGCCTGGGGGTGTTCCTTTCCCAGAGCCTTGCAGCTGAACCTAGGGGATGCTGTGCCGAGGATGACTCCTTCAGTTCACTGGAGAAGCCTAAGCAGAAAATACCACTGTTTAATCACTCTCTTTCCTATACATCTGACACACCTGCTTCCTCCTGTGACTAATCCCCTTTTCTGTTGCGGAAATATCTGGTTATGAAGACAGCGTGGGCACAGAGAGGTGACTAACAGGCTATGGCACTTGCCACCCGTCCGTAAACATGAGTAGTAATGGGAAGACCGGTAAGAACAAATACACTGATCTTCGGTGCCAGCATGATTAAGTACCAGCTGCAAAACACAGGGTCTAACCCAAAGACCAACAAAATGAATGGAAGCTTTTCCGGCCAAAGTTGCTGACGGCAGCCTTAGCAAGGGCTTCGTTACAAACACCTGGGCTGTCTCCCCACCAACAGTGCTGCTCGCAAGCCCCCCCCCCACCAAGGATGGTCAGAGGAGCCCAGCACCACCTCAAGGCAAGCCATGTGTGCTCAGTTTCTGGTTCTCTTAAATCTCACTCTACACACAGGCTCCTTGGGAGTTAGGGTAGGCAGAGCAAAGGCAAGGAACACCCATCTGCCTGCAAGCTTGCCGCAGTCACAGAGAGCCTGGGACTGAAACAGCTTTGTGACAAATCACTCTGCTTTCTAGCTTTCTGTTGGACACAGAGGGAAGAGGCATTTTGCAGGATTGTTTATGGGTGGGATTTTTAAGAGCGCCTGAAGCCTTTTCAAGGAGGTCCCTACGATCCCAGCTGACAGGGGAATTCATCTGTTCATGTTCCACATCAAGTATCTTAAATCAAATCCTAACTGACTCACGGTCCAAGTCAAGATACTGACTTCAGCGTTCGTCACACACAATGCAACACAAAGACAGAGGCTAAAAAAGTTATACTCCAACTTGCTCTGCCTAATGAATGTGTATATAAAAAGTGCTCTGACCAGACAGTCACGATGATAAAAAAAGATCACTTAACATGCCAACAAACAAAAGCAGTCACAAAAGAAACACCACGATTTTTGCCTTTGGTTTCTTTTAGTATTGTTAAAATGTGCTTACGCCGGTCTTTAAATATTTTCCTGATCTCCAGTTACTGCCTGGAGGCATCTCTCTGAAGAGGATCGTTCTTTCCTCCCCATCTCCAGTAATATCCTATGTTAAAAAGTGGGTTTTTTTAAGAAGCCAAGACTGAATACAAGATTTAGTTCATATGTCCAGAGTCGCAAGAAATTTCTTCCTTTTCTTAATGACAGTAAGTTTGTTATGACACAGGTGTGCTGCTGAAATGGTGACATTTCCAGTGGTTTCCACAAAGATTTCTCCTTCCTGGCACTGCTGCACCAAAGCATGCCCTGAGCAAATAAACTACCGCTGAAATATTTGTAACCATTCACAAGGGGGGCAGTGACTGGAAGGGTAGTGGTTATTCCCAGGCCAGATTCTAGAAGAAATGTCAACATCTGGAAGCCATCTCAGATGGAGTCCTTCCTGCCAAACCCTGCAGAAAGGCTCCTGAACAGACAGAGGGATGCAGCCACCATCTCCCCAGGTGGAGGAGAGAGACAACACCAGTGGAACAGCATGGCAAAGCATGTATTGCTGCTGCCCATTCCAAATCTCGTCAGACTGGTAAGGAGGACCAGGCAGCGGTTCAACCCTCCTGCTTTACAAGGCAGTATGTTCATTTTTCCAACAGGGCCTACTCCTGCTAGTGCCATGAGTTGCAACTTGTTTTTAATCAAAGGCAGAAGGAGGGCCAGTAGCAACCTGGAATCATCAACTGGTCAAGGCATATATTAAATGCCTGGTCAAGGACGCCCACTGGCAGTGTTATTAATGTAGAGACTTTTATTAGTGCTCTGCCTGTGTTTCTCTGTAGACTGAGCTGATGACAGTTGTGGCTGCAGTACTTAGGTCCAAGGCTCCAGCAGAGGTGTCTCCATTAGCTTTGCACTTTTCCAGGCTCTCACCAGGAGATCTTTCTACCATTGTAACCTTCATCTGAACATAGCTGTATAAATCCAACTGTGAAAGAATACAAAGCGTACCAGCAAAACGACAAGTCTCATAGGCTTAAAATACTGCTTTCACACTTTTGCTATGAATTTCGTTTTTTTAAATGTGAATCTGGAAGCAACAAGAAACACCATGCTTTACCATTTCCCTCTTCCTATTCCCTTTTGGCTTTTAGGTGAAGCTACTTAACTGCATCTAGTTTTAATTAGACTGTAAACTCTCCTAGACAAGGACTGATCTTTATGTAAAGCGCCTTGCACAATAGGAGAGGACCAATTTGGATCAAGGCTTCCAGATGTCACCATAACACAAACAAAACAGTATGTTCATAAATGTTGGTGCTTGCCCTGGTATGGAGTAGCTCTTAAGGGGTAAAAGGTCATTCATGCATGCACTTTCTTCAGGTATTTAGCCAGAAAAACTGCACTTCCACTTGTAAGCCCCATAAAAGTGAAGGTATTCCCCAAGAATTGCATGAAGACTCAGGAGTGGCAAGATACACATTCATAATTTTACAGCCGTCAATTGACGTTTTCCTAGCTAATTAGGACGCATACAACCAACATAAATCACAGATACTGGAGCATACATCAAATTTTAATAAGCTTTTGGAATCAAACTGTTTGGAAATGTAGCTTCCAAGTTCATATTTAATATACTATAATGTTTCCAAGAGGGAATAATGTTTTCTGCTCTAATTCTATTATGTAAAAATATGTTTTCTCTGCCAGTAAAACATATGGGACAGTTTTTCTCTTGTTAATAACTGAAGTCATGCAGTACAGATTTTCACATTTAGTATTCTGAAACTAAGCCCTTTTTGGTAAAAAAACTTGGCCAAAAATAATCCTAAACAGAAGTGAAATTAATTGCTTTCCCATCATCTTCTCTAAGGGTGAATTTACATACAGTATTTTTTTAACAGTTACTGAAACACAACAATCATGGGTGACAAACTTTCTTAGTGCAGATCTTGCACTGAAGTCAGTCAGTAACAACCCTGTAACAGGAGCGGTTGCAGAAGGAAGCTCTCAGGAAGATGCATGCTTATTCTTCTCAAGCTAAACAGAACAAAGCAGTGCTCTTATTCAGTTGAACCTAAATACAAATTTTTGCTTCATCAGTCTATGAATGCCTCAGTCCTCCAAAATGGTATTCGTCTGCGTGATTCTTCAAGTTGTATAAATTCCACCCAAACTTTAAGGAGTCTCCTCCAGGTACATCGGGTTTTAAGCATCAGTTTAAGCTTTTGTGGAATTCAAACCTAAATCAGAAGCAAGTAGGTTTTAAAGAGAAAGAGGAGCTCCTTATCTAAGGAGCATCTGGGAAGGACTGGTAGGTCTACATGAATTGAAAAAAGAAAATCAGATCTCTTATTTATTAGGAATAAAGGTGCCTTGCTTTAGGATATAAAAAAGATCCCAACACCTACTGCTTAAAAAACCTTAACAAGTGGTTTAGTCCTAAAGAACATCTTACAAATATGAAAGCTAATTACACCTTTCTAGCGTTATAATGGCTTTCATAGCACATTTTCTAATACTGCAAATGCTGTAATAGTGAAGAAATTACAGGAAAAACTTGCTGCATAATTTCTTTGCTGTTGCCAAACTGCCTCTCACCATGCTAACTCTGAAGAGTACTTCAACAGCAGATAAGCTCTGAAGCAAACCAACTGCTGCAGCTTTTGCCTGACAATAGAAGAGAAACAAAAAGAGTTCAAAGCTACTGCCAAATACCCAAAGCATGGAAGGAAGTTAACTAGCAAGTACCATCCCTGGTTTTGGCCCTCCTGACTCAGCATCTCAAAAGCCAACAAAAAGCAAGACGCAGAAGCAAATTAAAATTAAACCCAAGAGCTGGTCAAGACTACGTATATCTTCTGTAATGCATTTAACACATCAAAGCAAGCTAATGATTTCTAAATACCTTGCTCAGCTCCATAATGTAATGGAGCCCCTAAATATTCACTAAGTCTCTCAACTGAGAGACCCACAGCAAACGCAGATAACCAATGTCTTTGGTCAGAGAAAGCAGGCACTACCTGACATCCTCCATTTGCAGGACACCTGAAATGGCCAGCATTGGTTTTATTTCTTTACCTGGAAAATAAAGAAGTTGATGTTTCAACCCTTCCAGCTCCAACTAGACCCATCTATGGTTATTACGGTCTGTTTATACACTTCACTTTCAAGAGCCAAGCTGAAAGGTGTTTCAAATGGGAATTCACCACCATCCACTGTAAAACCTGGCGGCTCCCAACCACTTGCAAAGCAGTAGGCTGCTCAACAAATGGGAGAGGGAACGATCCATCTCTGATCCAACCCTGTGAGGAACCTGGGCAACAGGCACTCCTCCCTGGAGGCAAGGTGTGGGGATGTCTCCGAAGTGACTACCTACACATCCTTCTCCTTCATGGACACTCTGACCCCAGACCAGAGGGTGGGTGCTGCCACATTCCTGCTTTGACCCCTCCTAGCAGGGATCCCTGCAACCCCCTGGCTTCCCTGCGGCACAAGCACACGCAGACATTTGATAGCAACCCAACCCAATCCACCGCACCCCACGCACTTCTCCCCTGCCCCTGGACAGGCAGGACCCCCAGCAGGGGTGCTGCCCTCCGGCCCTGCTGCTCCTCTGCCACAGGCGACCTCTGCTGCAGCCTCTGCTGAGGATCTCCAGAAGGAAGTTAAGAATTAAGACCAGCCTTCAGGCTCCCGGTCACTCCTCTCCAGGTTGCAGAACTCCCTGCCAGCTTGCATAACATTTATTCTCTTCAATTTTGACTTCTCAGTGTTTTTTTATTCCATGCCAGTGCTGCTCCCATTCCATGCGCTCTGCAACAAGACAGAGCGCAGTGGCCATTTGTCCTGGTTTTGGAAGAAAACTGTAATAAATTATAATAAAAAAAAAACCAGCCGGGGGATTTTCCACCCCCCCTCCAGTCCCGGCTGCTCTGCGAGGCAATGTTCATCTTTTTTTATTAAAAGAAAATTGCAGCATCTTGCATTCAGTTTTGCAAGACCACACAGTTAATTTAACTCAGCATGAGGGGCGACCATTGAACCCTTCTACAAAAGAATCGCACAAAAAAGCAAAATCATTTTATCACTCGTTTCTTTATCCAGCAAACCCTTTGGTTTGGCATTCAACCTTCCAGCTGCCGCTCCGAGAATCCGCACTGAAAAAATTAACCTTATTTCTCAGAGTTGCAAAGCTGTCACAAGTAATTATCTGCCCAGCCCAGACTTAACAACGTGATGACGAAAGAGCTGACAGGCCGTCCAAGTCAACAAAGCTGGACCTGACCCTCAACCAACCAACTCCCCGAGCATCCTCCGGTCCAGGTGGCATTTGAAACCTACTGTTATAAAATTGAAACCTCATTTAGAAAAAAGGCAGCACTGGATTTATTGGCCTTGCACAACAAGCAAACAGGTCTGCAACTACCCCAGAGCCCCCCCCCCAGCAGCATTCACTTGCCCTGCGCTCCTTCAAAGCAAGGAACTGCCATAAAGAAAATTTAAAAGGAAAAGCAGCAGATGGAGCATATTCATGACTTTGCGAACAAGTTAAGAAACAAACAACTTTGTTAGAGAGCGGGTGGAGAAAAGATTCATCTTTGGACTTCCCCCCCCCCCCCCCCCCNTTCGGCTCCCCCCCCCCCCCGCCCCTTAAAACAAGCCACAGAAATCTGTCTGCTGAAAGGGAGTATGAATGGGAAAAAATCCAGCTCATGAGCCAAGGATTGAGTCGCAAATGCCTGGGGAATTTTTGTCAGCTGGCCAAATAGGGCGCTCTGGCTTGTTTTCATTCTTCCTGCTTCCCATTACCTGCAATCTTAACATTTTATACCGGTACGGGACAAATCTCGGCATATCAGGGAACACCGCTGGCGGATGGCAGCAGCAGGCGAGCGAGCGCACGCTCTCTACCGGGATGACAGATAGGGAACATCCCTCGATATTTTAATTCGCAGAGCTCACTTAAGCACCAGAAGCAGGGGCGAAAGCTATCCGAACGGTGCGCCCTCAAGGCAGAGCCTGCCTCCTGCCACCATCGAGGGGCCTCGGTGCAACCGCCCCTTGTCTCGAGCCCTTTTCCATCTTTTTCCCGGGTCATCCGAGGAAAAGCCGTAGGTATGTCGGGCTGCCAAGCCCGCGGGCCCCTGCGCCCAGGCTTCCTGCAACCTGCTGATGTGAGCCCCCCTCCGCAGTAGCAGGTGCCGCCCGCGGGTCTGCCGGGGGGCCCCGTGCGAGGGCTTTCGCCGAGGGAGCCCCCGCCAGGGTTGTGAGCCGCCAGCCTTCCTCGGGGACTTGATAAATAAAGGAAAAACAGACGAAAGAAGGGAAAAGCAGCTGTTTGGAAGCGAACTGTAAAAACATCTGTAGCGCACCACCGACCGCCTCTGGCTGCGGCCAGGGAGGGTTTTAAAGGGCCATGATGTTGCAGCAGGGGACGAGGACGTTGCAGCCACCCCCGACTAGATGCACGCTGGGACCAAGCGGCGCCCCGAAGCAAATCGAACAAACAACCAAAAGTAGAGGAAAACAGGGTTGTGCCACCACAGCAAGCCCTCTCCTTTTGGGGCCATGCAAAAGAAGGAAACGGTAAGTAAGGAATAGTCCTTAATAACACCGTACCGCACCTCTGACAGCCCCTCCTAGGTGATGCTCTTTCTGGTGAGTGGCATCGAGGGAAGCTTTGAAGAGGGCTTCGTGACGTTTTAATTTACTGCTGGAAGGCCGGCGGCTGCACTACTGGAAGTGGTTAGTTCACACACAGACAAACTCCGTCACTGCCTGCACTTGACTAGCTGACAACATACCGAAGAAACATTAAAATCAATCTATTTGGCTTCAGTGCGTAGCATTCCAACACAATTTTATGCATTTGCTTCAGACTTAGCGGGAGGGGGGAGAAAAAGAAAAAAGGAAGGTTCAAGGGTCTAAGTAGCTCAATTTATTTTTCAGTAACTAAGTTACCAGAGACTTGTAGGGAGATTGTATTTATTTTCTGAAGGAGGCTCCAAGTTGGCAGAGACATCCTTGGAAGTACATATTTCTTCACGTTCTCTTGATCTCAGTGTGTGGAGATTCACTTAACAGCTGTTTTATGTGCAAATGTTTTTTCAGGCATGTCCTCCCCAACCATAAACAGATTTTTAAAGGAAACCCTCTCAAAAGAAGTTAAGAGACAACAAATCTCTGAGCCTCTTCTCACCCAGACCTGGAGATGAGATGTGACCAAAGACCAGAGGGGCTTCACACCACCGAAGGTTGGGGTGTTTGAGTTTTTTAGGGTTTTTAGTTTTTATTTTTTATTTTTTTTAAAATGTATCAATACTGCAGTGGCCCTTCCAACAGAAAACACAATGCTCTGCCCTCTGCACAGCTGTACTTCACTCCTTTTTTTACATATACATACATTCATATGCATCTGTATGTGCAGTATCTATAATAGGTCTACCTACATTTAATCCTAAAATGACAAAAACAATGAGTTGTTTTATCAATGCAGAAAACAGGAGAGGCAGTCATCTTCAAAAGCTGCAATGAAATCGTGTAACCATTTGGCTACCATACAAATTAGGCATATCTGTAGGTGTGTATACGTGCGTGCACGCATGCAGACAGGAATGAGGTATTCTGGAGAGGATGGAGGTCATCACTTCCCACCATTTCCTGGGGCACAGATTTAATTGAGAACACTTGGGGTTACTATTAATGAACCCATCACAGAACCAAGGTCCTACAAAAACCACGTAAAGGTTCTACATCATGCTACTAAATTGCATATGTTAGCTTCTTTGGGTTCTTTAGAACAAGAGAGGATCTGCAAGCTAGGCTTCAAAACAAGTATGTAAGTTGTGCCTCTAGTGATAAACTGTCAAGAATTCCAGCAAGAAATAAAACTTGCAAAACTCTTTTGAAGTACCAAAAGGAAAAAAAAAACAACAACAACAACAACAACCAGAAGAAGGAAAGACAACCCATACTTTGAAGGGAACAACAGCCAGCAGCAGAAGCAGCACCTCTGAGGCTACCTGGAAAGCCAGGACAGCAGACCCTAACTCTGAGAGGGGAATCCCATATCCTACATCCTTTGGTGGCAGAGACAGTTTAGAGGTTGCTGTCTGCTTTTTTGTTTCCACAATGCCATTCTAGACATCTCCTCACCCCCAATAGCTGTTGCTGGCCCCTTGTAATGCCGAGCAAAGCATCTGTAGAGCAGTGCTCCAGGTCAGATCTGCAAAACGATCTGGCTAATAAAACAGAGGTAACGGGGTCAAAAAATCAGTATTAATGCTGATGCTGTGGTTTGGTGGTACAGTGAATCCAGCTTTAAAACTCCTACTACCAAATCAAANCTCCCCGTAATACAGCACAGGGCTCTGATGAGTTCTCCAAAGGGCCTTTTGCATCCCCCCAAATGCAAGCCAGACTTGTAAGATCCATGTTCTGAACACACAGAGGTAATAAATGGCCACACAAAATTCAAGGTCTGAGATAAATTGCCAGAAGCACCTAAGCAAAGCATATGGAACAAGCAAATCCTGCCTCTTGGAAACCCACTGGCCCAGACAGTAGAGAGGAACGATGTGCACACTTGGCTGCAGATACCTCCCAGGTGTACCAGGGCGGGTGAGAGTGATTCATATCACACTCGCTTTTCCTGAAAGTCACTGTGAAGGCGTCTTTCCAAATCTTAAATTATGAAAGAAAAGAAAAAAAATAATTCTCTTGAGCTAATGCGCTTTAGTTTGAAGTGCTCCCCCCCCAAGCACTGCTGTTCTCAGTAACTAACCCTACAAGGATTTGACAGGCCAAAAGATGTTTTTTCTTTCGCCCGTCTCCACTTGCCAGTTGTCAATGAGCCATTTGTGAACATCCCTGATCTGTTCGAATAATCCACTCCAGTGTTTTCTACAGTTAATTTCCTGGGACCATCAGCTGCAGACAGGCAGTTCACAGCAGCAGTTCACCATCCGACCTACTGGTTTGTTTAGTGGACACTAAATCTGCAGCTTCTTTTCACTCACATTTACAACCCTACTAAAATCCTGTGCTCTTATGCTTAGCATCAGCAACATGGACATTTTCGCAGGCTTCTGGATAGTGATGTTTCTTTCTCCTGTTTAAGTTTAATAGTTTTCCAATACAAACACTTCCTAATTCAAAGTTCCCTTTTTACTAGCCAATAGTCAGCCAAGTTTTAACCCCTTCACCAACATCCTTGCCAATGTATTCACTTGTTTACAGTCAAAAGCTATGAAGGAGGCACAAATACAGTCAAACAAATTTATTTTGCAAGAACAAGTATCTGTGAAACATCTTTTTTCTTTTACCCAACTCCATGTCCTTCTATTTAATTGCTGTCAACATAATTAAAAGCCACTCCTATTAGTAATAGTTAGCATCAACGTGAATCAGATTTTCCAAGATAAATATTTAGAATCCAGGTCCCAGCAACACAAGTATCAGTATCTGCCTCTCATGTAGGTAGATTCCCAATTGTCCACTCACTTGACCCATCCCACCTTTTCCCCCC
>VZTL01003698.1:54000-74388 GCA_013400535.1 Scopus umbretta
CCCCCCCCCCAAACTAATAAATTCTTGCAGGATCCAAAAAACACACAAAAACACAGCATTGCCCCCAAAACACAATGCACAGCACGTGGACCTGGGCCAGTCAAAACAGCCCCATCACAGGACAGCAGCTTGGCAAAGGCTGCAGGACCATGCGGCGCGGCTGGGATCAGTGGCGGTGGGTGGGCAGAGCTCCCCAAACTTGCCTTGGAGGCTCAGCTCCCCCGTCTGCTCCGCATCCACGGGTCAGCGATGTCTGCGGGTACCATTACAGTTTGTGCTGGCACTCGCTTTCTGAGTCATTTCAGGACTTTCTAAGTCAGTTGCGAGACCTCCGTCTGGCCTTGAACCAGAACTCGGCATAAAAAAAAATCCTGCACTAGGAATGGATACTTTTATTCAAAACAAAACAAAACCTTGAAACAGCTGTTTGCACTTCTTTTTTCCTTAATTGCAGGTATGTCCAAACCAAACAATCTTGCCTCAAAAGGTTACCGCTTGTGTGTATTCTCATAACAGAAAGCCCATATTAATAGTGGGTTTATTTTTTTTAATAGGTCTATAGTCTACCACTTGGGTATACGCTCAAGGACCTTTAACGAATGGGTCTAGAACTGAAATAGCAGTTACGGGGACCTACATATTTCTGTAAGCGTAACACACCTCGCCTGGTGCAAAATCTGCCCAGCCGACCAACAAGAAGGGGTTTCCTGCAGCCACAGCGCAGCTGGTGCCCTTGTACCATCAATACTGCACTTGACCTCATTCCCAAGTCGAGGAGTTCTGTCATGAGTCTTACAATACGCCTGTATTTGTTTCATATTCAAAATCCTTGAGTCAGCCAATAAACTAAAGCTAACTCCTTTTTGTATTAAATTATACATATATATAATGGTATCTTTCTAAGCTGCTACAGGAGAACTCGGAAGAAGAAAAAAACCCAACAGCAAAGAACAAAAATGTTAAATATCATGTTCTTTTCAGCTGAGACAACAACCTGAGGAGTTTGATCCTTGTTGCTCATTTCTGCTCTAGAAATGCACACAAAAGGAAGCCTGGCAATCCCACTCCCTGAAGTTTTCATGCAGGAAAATGCTCATGGGGGTGAAATCGCAAAAAGCTGTGGTTGTGCGCCCATGGCAGTCTGCTCACAAGCTCCTGTCCCGATGGCAGGTTGCTCTAAGGCAATGCCCGAGTGAAGCCTTCCAGGAAAGAAGACCAGCAACAGGCAAGCGAGGGGACAATTTCCACTGAAGTCTCCCAGCGCTAGTCTGTGAAAAGCTCAAAAGCTGAAGGATATGCCCCCGTTTCAATTGCTTAATTAAAATACACAGTCACCAAAGGCTGCTGCAGGGCTGAGGCTGATCCTTCGGTCTGTGACATGACACTGAGCAATTCATGCTTATTCACTCACATATCCTCACAGCTTAGCCCTGTGCAGAGCGAACAGCCACCTCTTGGGCCGTCGTGGTCTCCAGTGCTTTGTAAAGTAAAGCAGAGTAAAGTGCTTTGGAGAGAAGGTTACGCACAGCCACAAATGAATAATCACCTCTGTCGAGCACTGAAGTGGTTCATCATACAAACAGGTAAGACACAAGAGCTAAACTCTTCCCTCGGGTGCATGATGAATTCACTCAGGAGCTCACCCAGGACACAAGTGTCCTTCTACATGTAATCTCAGAGCCTACACAAGGTTGAAAACTTGTAATTATTCTCACCTGGTGGTTACCTCGGTTCTTCGTCTTTTATAAATGTGAACTCTGCAGGCAAAAAGCCAAGAGTCAGGTAGCATTTCCCCACAGGTTTCCATCACTGTATTGCTGACGAGCTACATGCTGCTTGCACCATGAACTGCAGAGCACTAACCAAAGTCAGATTCCGGACATCACAGAAACAGCCTTAATGGACCAGACCAAAGACAGCCCAGCATCTTGTGTCCATGGGTGTCCGGTAAGAAATGTTTAGGGACAAACACAAAGACGAGACAGAAGGATCTGTACCCTGGCACATAGTCTTCCAGCCATCAGAAGCATAGCAGCTTCCTGGGAAATGAAGATCATCACGTTTATTGGTTACAGTTATTACGTGTTATCTCCATCCTTTTTTGAACCACTCGGACCTCTGGCCTCCACAACATCCTTTGGCAACGACTTCCATAATGTAAGACTGATGCACTACAAAGGGAGTCTTTCAGGGGACGGGGGAAGAAATTGCACGTGTTAAGACAAACCGAACACGGACTGATAATAGGATACACGCAGCCCGCAGATAGAGTGTAAGCCAACCAAAAGTTGCTAAAACAATGAATGCATAAGAACAAAATTAATGACAAAAACACATGTTCTGAGATAAAATCTGAGAAAGACAGCAAAGGAATTTTTTAAGTACTGTGCAAGTAAAAGTTATGAAAAGTTAAGATCAACACTGTGAAAGAACTACTTATGCACGACTGTATGAAAAGAACTGATTTTTCAATTACTTTTAATAGGAAGCAAAAAGTTTGCTCTACAGTATGTATAGCAACTTGGTTATTTTCTTCTACAAGCTAACCTTCAAAAGATGATACTTTTTCCCCCTGGTGTTGTTCACAGTGCACAAGAGGCACGTTTTCTGCATAATTTGTCTGGACTAAACAGTTAAATCTATGCCTACTCTGTATCTTTTGGCTGGTTCTCTCATTATAACCCTGCTTTTGCAAAAAAGACGAGAACAACTGTTATGCAGAGATCCACTGATGAAAATGGATTCAAGAGACCAGCTAGGTAGCTCCAACTGGTAAACTGAGCTCATAGCAAGAAAAACCCTCCAAAATGAAGTAAATGAAAAATGAGATTTTCCATATTTAAAATATTTTCTCCAAGAAAAAATGGCTGGGGGCTCTTAAAAAATGAAAGAAACTTTTACAAATATCCACCACATATGCCAGTAAAAGGATGGAAAAAAGAATCTTTCTTAATGGAAAAGACACTCTATTTTTTTCATTTTCTTCCCCTTCCCTTTTTCATTTCCATTTCAATAGAAAAATGAATAATGTCCTTAAAAAGCCTAAACCATAACACTTTAGCTCTTTTGTTACTAAAAGCTAAAATGTTAATTTTTAAAAATTGACCAACAATAATGCTGAAATCCAGCAGTGCAACTCATGACAACTTATGCAATACAAAAATCAGTATTTACCACAACTAATCAGAAAGACACCTCTTGCCTCTGAAGGTGAGAAGTAGGAGGTTTACTTTCAAGCCACATTGCTGCTTCTCACTGCTCGTAACTACTGTCAGCTCAGACCCCAAAAATCACTAAAAGCTGCTGGCTCCCAGTACTCGCAGGAAAAGAAGGGGCAAGGAAAGGCCATGCTCAGCCCTTCCCCTCCATCAGGTATGTTGCAGAAGGGTTTGAAATGATTTTATACCCATGACAGGGATGCTCAGCCTGTTGCAAGGAAGTGGAGGGGACTAGGCTGGCACCCAACTCATCCCCCAAGGAGGACAGGCCAAGGACAGGGCAAAAGACAACCTGCAGCAGGAACCCTGGCACCCAGAGCCCAAGAGCCTTTTCCCCCTTCTTGCACATGTGGTTAAGACTTAGGTTGGAGCACCACTAGAAGTCAACAACAGCAAAATTAGAGCACCTTGCTTTGCAAACTTGTCTGCTCCCGCAAAACATTGCTTGTAGGGTAATTCAGCGTCTCGCAGCTCTTCAGAACACTCTTCCAAGCTCTTTAACATCTCCACTTACCATCCCTTCCACAAAAGCACTGCATTTCTGCAGTGCTGTCCCAGCTACCGCCAGAAACTCAGCCGCACCCCTGCGCACAGCCTTGAAACCCACCCTGCTCGTACAGCGCGCCGGTAAGTCACCTCGCTCACTCCTCCACTCACTCACTCATCCACCCAGGGCTCTGTGCAGAAATGTCTCCCCCTCCTGCTTTCTGACTCACCTGTTTTACCAGTCCCATGTGTCTTGCCCCTCCATCCTTTACCAGCGTGGGCACCTGTCCCTAGCCGCTGGCCACTTTTTCCACCCCAGCCTGGCTTACTGCTGGTCTCTTCTCGCTGCCTCTGACCAAAGGCCTGATTTACCGTCTGAATTCCTCACTGCCACGTATTTCAGAGGAGCCCATAAGCATCCACACCTGCCCTGGCACCCACCGTCTCTCACCCACGAGGGCCAGCAGTTCATCAGTGCAAACCACAGCATGTACGAAGCCAGCCTAGAAGGCACATTGTGAACCCTGGCTGGACTGTGGTGGAGGTGGCTGCTTTCTTCAGAGTGAAGAACAGGAAGCCCTAGAAACAAAGCCCTAAGAATGAAACCTCAGCGTTTACGTAATCAGCAAACATGAGGCTTAAATGGTAAAACCTGAGACAGTAACGGTGCGACGTGGCGCACAGCCTCCCACACTCATCCACAAAAATGTGACCATCTCAGAATTACTTGATCAAATTACGAGCCACTGCATAGCTGAACAGACAATGTTCCTCCTATGGACTGTCTTCAGTTGCTGCAGAGACCCCACAGCAAAGAAACTCAGAGCTAAGACAAACATCAGCTTTACTGCAAGAAACGGGAACACATTTTCCTTTTTGAGCTCCTCGGGCAACTTTTGTCTGTTGTTTACCCACCTAGTCTCAGTGATTTCACAGCATGGACATTAAAATGACTATTCATAGAAGGAAAGCCAGAAAGTCCATCTGGCAGACGTGGGAAAAATGTGCTTCACACCTACGAGGAGCCCATAAGCTGCCCTGCAGAATCCACCACCAAACGCAAAGCCCTCCCTACGACTTCCAAAGATGACTCCAGCAAAGAGTGTGGGCAGGGAATGGCAGGTTGCCTTTACCTCAGTGACTCCTGCGTGTCACAAGCCCCACATGAACTCATGCCATTCCCCCCAAAAAGCTGATTTTAAGGGAAAAGGTACCTTTCCATCCATGTTTGGCCTTTGCACTGAAATAGAGATTTGCCTCCTGTTCAATTGGCCAACCTGAGTCCCTAGACCCACGCTCTCCAAAAAGCAGGGTGATTCTGTATATTCTGTTGAGACCAACCAACACAAGTCCATCATTTCACAACGGAATTGATCCCTCTTGCTCTCCACCAAGCAAAGAGTTCAAAACATCCTGAAACGCTTTGTGATCCAAGTTCCAAACCCAGACATCACCAATGTTTCTGTTTTACCAACCTAAAAATTATTTCCATGTACACATGCCTCCCAGGGACAGAGAAGACTACTCTGCCTATACACAAATAACTTGTCCGATTCTTATTTTCCCTTAAGGAGAAAAAAAAAATTTTGATGTCCAAATCTGGTAAGAAATACTATAAAATGCATGTTCCCATGTAATTGATACATAACACTGTATTTCAAATAAATTGTTTGATGTGGGTAGCCACATATTTATCTGTTAAACTCTGTGCATTTTGTTATTCTGTTCCCCACCCCTTTTGTTACGCCTATCATCCCATCACGTCCTCTTAGCTGTCAAGGGCAGAGCTGCTTTCTCTGTTATGTATTGGTACAACGCCCAGCACAGACTTCTCATTACAAACTCCAAGCCCCACTATAAAAGAAATAGCAATTAAACCCATGAATAAATAGATAAATTTCTGAAGAGAATGTACAATTTACATAATGACACAAATTCACAAAAATGCTGGTTTTGTGTCAGTTAGCACTGCAAACGCCAACTCCCTTGAGAACCTCCATATTTTATAGGGCTTTTTATGGTGCGCTGGGACAGAAGTGAGAAGATGACAGCCTAAAGGCAGCTCTTAATCAAATGCAGATTTACCTATGGAGCACAGACCGACGATTAGCAAGTTACATCAGAAAACAGCTGGGGAACCAAAATGAGTCTTGGTGCTAACTAAACCTCAGCTCACCTGAATTTAAAATAAAACCCTTGAAGAAGACTCTTCAGTTAGCCATCAATTTTTATTACCGGTATGCGGGACACTCCCTGCTACAAATTCCTGCTTCTCTGGGTGGAGACTGATCGCTTCTGAGCCATTTCTTCACTGAGTCTGAACCACCCACATCTACCAGGAAAATTTATTGTGATGAATAGACCTATTAATACCAGCTTCACCCCACCCTATACTGCTTCAGAGTATGGAAACTCAATGGATGTATCTGGTTTTGGTTAATATGCCATGACTCTCAAGTTTTACAATGGGAAGGCAGAGGAAACACATTATGTATTTTACTGTAGTATTTTGGCACGTTCTCCATCAAATGGAAAATTCAACCTATCAGGGATCCATTTTGCAGTATTTGCTTACCAAACCTTATGTCCTTCTTTGACTTTTTTCACGAAAATTATTTTCTCCTTTGTTCCTCGCCTCCTTGCCAGGAGGAGCCAACAGCAAGCCTTAGGTCCTTCCAAGCTCACGGTAGAAATCACGACCAAGAGGACGAGAAGGGGACAAGAGCATGTGAAGCTTTCTATGGGAAAAATCTTTCAGGAACAGTTTTGAATGTGGCACAGACTTGCTTTCACCTCGCCTTTAAAAGCCTGGCCACAACTAACACCTATCGACTTCAGAAATTAAATGCTGATTTTAAAAGCAAGGTTATTGCAACCTGAGGAAAACCCTACACAGGTGTCACTCAGAGGAAGACACCCACACAAAGGCAATGGCTTACATTGCTGCATGCTATCCTGCAACTACAGATTTCAAATTATGAAGGAAAGAAAACAAAAATAAGTGAGACAGGACAACTGTGGCAAGAACAAGCCAAGTCCTGGCAGCAGGAGGTGGGGAAGACACTGAACTGCTTTGGTTACGAGGCAAAGGGTGGGCCCACTAAACCTAAGAGGAGCAATAGAAAACACAGTAGGCTTTCGAAGCATATAGACCTTGTTTAAAGTCTGTCTCCTCAGGAAAACCAAAGAGTGAATTTCCACCTCCATGGGTCAGCTGCGGCTGCTACAAGACAAGAGTCTATCACAACTGCCACCACTTCACCAATACTGCTTTTGGACAGGGATGCCCGAAGTGGAGGACCTGGGGTGGGCTCTATACGGAAATCCTCTCAAAGGTACTTGTCTGTCTCCAGGCTGCTCAAAAATCTTATTTTTCTATATTTGTCTGGCACTGCAGGAGATGCTTGAGGGCCAGCACCTCAGGGCACAGGGACTTCTTGGCAACGCGTTCCAGAACAGCTTCATTTTCATCATTACTAGCGTGACCGTGACCGTCATTACCATCTCTCCCTCCCAGCAAAGCAAGTTCCTATCTGCTTCAGCAACTCTTGCTCTTCCAGGTAGGAAGCAGTGAACATCAAATGCAGGGAAGAGCAGGAGGAGTGAGCAATGCTCCATCCTACATTTCAGAGCCACACAGACCCTGGCGGGAGGAGAAGCAACAGAGCAATAACTCCACTTTCTCTAGCTCATCTGACAGTGCCATTAGCACAACTGGATCCCAGCCACCAAAGTGAAAAAAAAGAGCAACTGGATGCTCGTGAGGGATCATCAAATAAAACTTTAACATCTGCATAAACAGAACAAAACATCTGGTGGGATGACTGTGGTCCAGCCACATGTACTGACAGCACCAGCAAGAGCTCCAGCACTGCTCAGCACCACTGCAGCAGGGAGGAGCCTCAAGATCAGGGTGATTCCACTGCAGACCCTGTGAACAGTTTTGGCAGAGCTGCTCGATTTATTTTAGACCGCCAGCACTCGCCGGAGGGAACTATTGGGAGGCCCATAAAAATCAAGTTTCTTCTCCTAGTGTCAACTGATGAAGTAGTCTTCGCTTCTTGAGCTCAGTCATTGTATAGCGCTACCGCCTGCTGTTACAGAAAGTTGCTGTGTGACAGTAAGCAAGCTGACACCTAATTGTTAAATTCGACCAAGTGTTTTAATTAAGGGAAGAGTGTCTTTAAAATAAACTCTTAGAAGGCTTTGGCCCATGTTCAGGAAAGCACTTAAGTTCAAGCCTTAGACTGTCCCTATTCAGGAAAGCACATGCTTAAGTGCTTTCCTGAAGGCAGATATATTCCTGTCCCAGGGCCTTAAAATTGCACTAAATAATAAAATTTATTGCAATTTGACTTCACTGTTTTCTTGAAATATTTATTTAGCTGCTTCTTTATTAAGAGTACAGTCACTTAAATTTTCTATCTAACAACCCTTACTGCTTGCTGATTGCATTCCAAGAGACAAACTGTTAATGCTGTTTCAGTTAAACTCTAGTTTTTTTCCCCCATTATCATGAAACTGTCCCATTTTCTTGAAAAATATCCCAATTAAACCAGTTATCCAATTACCAGTTACCAGGTACCCCCTGGCCACATACCACTTGAAATAATTTTGCATGGAGTTGGAGATACTTTTGAGTTCATTCATAGTGATACATAATAAGGATATAACGTCAACCTTTATCTAAACTGAAACTCTCAGCTGGGACATTCACTGAACAGTGACGTTCACCCAGTGCTTCTCCACATATTAATGCACATGTCATTATACCTATATAGACGTCACGAGTCAAGACGAAAAAGCCAAATTTCAACAAAAGCAGATCATTTCCCCCACAGCCAATGCACAGTACCTGCATTTTACATCTCTCACAAGCTATCTCAAACACCTTCTCACCGTAAATTTTACATTTTCCTAAGAGAAAGCTGCCGGTGCTGAGCAGGAGGGGAAAAGATCGTGAGCACAGGATACATACATCCACACGAAAAACTGGGAGACGAGTTGGGGTGTGCTTTGTCCTACTTAACCACTGCTCCTGCAGCTCCTGACATGGGAACCTGAAACTCGGGAAATGAGGCCAGAGGTGTCAAATTTGTCAGTACCACCCAAGCGCAGTGAAGCGGGATGTGATCATTGTTTTTCCCGCGTTCATTTGGCCCATAGTTATACTGTATTAGTCCCGCGTTTCATGACTTACATCAACGGCTTGAGCCTTTTTTTTCCATCGTCCTGTCAAGCATCAGAAATTGACCCCAGCTAGAGAAAGAGCCTCAGCACCTCTCATGGAGCAAGAGCCTGCAGGGACCCAATTACTGAGTTACTGACAATCTCTCACATGCAAAGATGACACCTGCAAAGGCTAAAACCAGCAAGGAAATTTTCTCAAAACAAAGCTCAAAGCAGCAGGGAGAGTTCGCATGTCAGGTATTTTCTTTCCCCTCTGTAACACCGAGGACAGTCGACGTTCCCACCTGGGAACATCACGTAACAGCTGCTGCACTGCTGTGAGGACCCAAGACATGAGTGACACTTGATGATCTCTCCTGTTCCCAGGCACGTCTTCCCCAGCAGCTTACTGCTGTAGGCACTGGTCTTTTACTTCTTTGCTCTTAATCCTTTTGCAGGGTGGCTGGCAGGAGTCCTGTGACCTGTGAGACATGGGGACAAACTGGGCAGGATTTCTGTGGAGTCTGCTGGACAAAAAAGCCTACAACTTCTTCATCTGCGATGGCCCTGAGGGTCCTTGCCAGTCCCAACATCAATTTACCTTTCTTGCTCAGATTTAGGCTTTTTGTGTGCACCACAACTGCTAATGAAAGTACCAACTGTTGCACCTCTTAGAGCTTACTACCACTGCACTCCAAGCACACACAGAAATGCCAAAGCAAAGAAAAACCAGGGCATTTAAGTGTATTCACATAATCTGCACAATACCCAAAAAAAGTTTTCGAAGGCTGGAAAAAAATCTGCAACATGAATTGTCTTCTGGCTACATAGAGAAGCGGGTGAAAATATAGGCGCCCCAACATGACAACAGGCCCTTAATTCGTTCAGGTGGCAAGTTTAACAAAATAAGCTCAGGGAACGAATGCAGCACAAGCAGAATGACTTGAAAATGAAGAAAAAGCTGGTCAAAATGAATCACGCATCTCAGTCAAATAAAGGAAAGTCCGCTTGCTTTAAACTCGATTGTAACTGGCTTCCCCTCACCTTCCAAAAATGTATATAAGGAAAACAGTGCTTATGGCGCAAGCTAAACCACAACCATTTTATTCATCTGTTGTTTCAGTTTTTCCTTAAGGCTTGCTTTTAAAGACGACCCGGAGCAGCCTACTCTCAGCAGCCTTTTAACACACACCACATTAAACAAGAAAGAATAAAGAACATTACAATCAGGTTTCCTAGAAGAGGACATGGCAAGAAAAGCAGAACAGCATAATTTCCTCAGACTTCCCTCCCAGGCACCGCCGGCTCCCCCTTCACTCTAGCAGCCACCCGGGGAGCTCAATGGGATGCCACCCAGGGATGCTCACGGGATCTCAGTGACAAAAAGGCTTTTAGGATGGAGAGCACGCCCGTTTTCTCAGCCCTCTCAGTTGGTCTAATAAAGACGGCAAACCTCTTGCCCCTGTGAGCCTTGCCTCTCCCATGCAGCTCCGCTCTCACAGCAACGAGGTGCTGTTAGTAGTGTTTACACAGGTCTGAATCATGCAAACTAGGCAAGATGGAATAAGAGGTAAAATAATCAAAAGCCGCATCAGCAAGAGCTGCGGTTTCATCCAGCTGAAAACATTCTTTTTAGAAAACTAGAATCTCTTAGGCACCATCCTTCAAATTCACTTGCCTGCACGGGCGAGAGCCAGGACCTGTGCACGTACCCCTCGCTCTGGTCCAGTTCGCTCCTCCTGCCCCCAGCGTCTCTCCTCTCCTCCATGCCCATGAAGTCAGGCATGCATAGCGAGCCCAAGTGATAGGCTGGACGTGACCACCCATGACCAGCTACAGCATTTTCTCTGACACTGGTAAGGTCTTCCAAATTTTGCTTGTGATTGTATCCAACATTTTAAGGCTTTTTTTCTTCAGCGGTCTTCCCCGCTTTTGCTTCACATAACCAAGTCTCAGATAACCAAGGCAACTTTCACAGTCCATCGGCCTCAAAAAGCACGCTGATATTTTTTCTTTTCTCCCTGAGTACAGCATGTGCTTATTTGACCAGAAAGCAGAAGTAGCGATGTCCGCCCTTCGTGCCACACATAGCGACAGGCAAATACCAGCCAAAGATGGTTTGAATTGCTGGACGACTAACTTAAAACCTTGAACAGAAATCTGGGTTGGCAGATTGCATGCGATTCTGCTGAGGATTCCCCTCTTCCTCTCCCTTGCTTCTTTGCATCCCAGTTAGCCCGAACACACCCACGTGCCCAGGGGAGCCCTGCCTGCAGCAGAGGACAAGGCAAAACCAATGGACAACTCTGCTAGGGTGGCTCTGACACTGAGCACATGGCAGGTAGCGATAGACAGCAATAAGGTGAATCCCATCGGGAGACTGTGGCAGAGCACCAGCAAGGCTTTTTTGGATTCAGGAACAAGCTCTTGTCTGCATGAATTTCTGAAGTGACTCTTCCCTCCTTACCTTTGGGAACTGATACTGACCTCAGGTAACTTCCCGCCAGGCAGGAGGGCGGTGGGACAAGAAAACGCGTGACGTGGAGACGAGCTGTGAATCCCAGGAAGGAGAGTGAGCATCTCCTTCCAGGCTATTGCAACCTGGGCTCGGTAGACAATCCTTTCCCCTGGGTTTGGTTTTCTTTGTACTTGCTAAGCGCAGGTTTTGCTGTTCTTACTCCTCGAAGAGCATCAGTGAAATCTGAGGGACTCTTTGCAGACTTCAGCCTTTTCTCTAGGCAACTGCTGCCTCTGGCAGTAGGCTGTGCTTTCAGCAGGAGAAACACATCAGAAAGCCACTGTCTGACATCACAGCCTTCAAGGTTTCTTAACAGTCCTTCATATTTTTCTGTAGCTTTGTAGAATTTTAGAAAAGTTTGCTAATTTAAAAATAATGTGTTTGTTTAATCATGATATCTCTCCCTTTTTTTAATTGCTCAGAGGACCTGTAGTACAAATCCAAGTTTTCTTCTACCTTGAACTGGTACGGTCCAAAGCCAAGAATACATATATGTTGCTAGCTGGAAAATAAAGTGCCCTTGATTCCTAACTTTATTTTGGACAGTCCACTCCAAGTTATTAAAAGCCAGATTCAGTAGTGAGAAAATATATATAGCTTCAGCTGTTTTGTGTGGGTTTAAAGTAGTATTTGCTTTATGAGTAAGAGATTCAATAATGCATATATTTACATAAAAATAGTTTTGACATTTAAGTTCACTTCTTGCCAAGCTGGTACAAAAATGGAAATGTAAAAAGCATAAGCACAAAAATAAGCCCCTATGCTGTAAGTCTGCTATTTACAGGTAATTTTTTTTTCTTGGCAATAAGACCTGAACAGTATGTTTTATAGCACTAGACCTAGCCACTCTGAGTCAATTTAGTGTTTATGGAAAGTGCCATACTGACAGTTCGAGAATTAAACTCTCCATGCCAGCATATAGTTGAGTAGGGGTAGCAGCAAGGAGAGTTTCCAGAACCTGGGCCACTGATGGGCCCTAGTCATGTTCTGCAGACACGACAAAATTCATGATAGCACAGTCCAGCATGCAGCAATGCAAATGCCCAATTATTTCTCAAGACCCAAGAGGCTTCAGAAGAGGGTGGCACTACCACGTGCCATGGGAGAGCATGGACTGCCCCAGATGGCTATGAAATGTCCAAAACTTTCAAAACGGACCTGTTTAAAAGAAGTCATCTATTTCATAGAAGATTTTAATATTACAAAGCAGATGTAGATTTGCAGAAGGAGATAACCTGCCACTCTTGGGGCTTCTAGGCAGCTTGTCAAGGCCCCTGGGACAGGACAAGCGGTGGAGAGCCAGGAGCTCACAGAGAAACTGCAGAGCCCAAAGCGAACCGCAGAGGAGCCAGAACTTCTGTCTCAGCTTCACAACCTCCCAGCAACATACGTGCAATCAAGCTGGCCAAGGACCAGGCAAATCGCCCGACAAATGGCCTTCACAGGTACCACCACAGCTTTGTCAAAAGTGAACCCTCCCAGGGAGCATGTAGACCTTGTTGACTCAGCCATCCTCAACACATAACGTACATCGGAGTGTGCTGCACTGGCGGATTCCCTAACCACAACAACTCCGACGATGAATCATACTTGGTGATGTATATTCCATGTCGTCTACTCTCCTCTACTTTCCACCTGAACAATCCAGCTCCTTTAGCCTTCTCTTTTCTCAAAGCCAAGGTGGAAAAAGAAATTTCTTTAATGCTCAGTTAGGATAGGTGATGCACAACATGACGTCAAACACATTACTTAATTGTATCATGGCAAGCCACAGGAGACCTACTTTGCTATATCTGGGGACGACCATGCAGCAGTCACTGAATAATTGACGCAATGGACAGAGGAGGTTGGAAGCTGTCTTTTCTACTACAGTAACCAAGACCATTCTTTACTTCTTTTTTTTTTTCCCAGAGCAATTAGTCAGCTCAGGGATGTCAAAATATCTAACTGGCCACAAGACAAATTACAGTGTAAGTGCTGCTGCTTTGTCAATGCCCTAGCAGGCTTGTTCCCAAGGTTTCTAATATTTGAAGCCTCATGTCCCTTGTTCAGTATTGCAGCACTTCTAAAGACATTTTAAGAAAGATGAAATGACAGGCAAACCTACCTGCACGGATCCTTCATATACATAAACAAATAACAACAAAGCCTGGATAACCAAACCGATGACACAGTGGCATGAAAAACAATAAAATATGTACGTACACATACGTTAAGCCTTTGGTCACCGATTCAGACCCTTTTGCAAAAGTTCATGACAACTGGCTCATCTTAATACTTACTCTGTCTCAGCAGAATGGTCTGGCAATTAAAAAGCCGTCTTTACATTCTAGTTACCCTACGGCATCATGAATAGATGAAAATACATAAACAGAAACGATTAATCAGAGCTGAGGATAGTCTTGATCCTTACTACAGCCTCATATGTTACATATTTTTTCTGCCGTGATCTCACTAGCAATGCATCACTGTTTTTAACCACTCTGAGCACTGATTCTACACTCAGCAGCTGTGTTTGTTTACAGGGCTAGAAATTAGCGCAGGACAAATGGACTTCATCCAACTGAAATTTTTTTTTGGCATTTTCCACTACACTTCACAATATATTGGTCCTCGTAGTCCAATTATGTATTTGCCACTGACGCTGGCCAAGGAGAGTGCATAAGCAAAGACGATGCTCGCTAATACTGCATGGGGATGCTTTTTATTGCTCCAAACGTGGGCTCCCTAGTTACTACACATGGTTCAGGCACCTGCAGCCAGGAAAGTCCACTACTGTACTGTCCGTACTTTTTTCACTAGAAACGTAAAGAACGTCATCATAATCCATCCTGCGCTTTGCACTCTGCCAGTTCAGTAAGAGCAATGAAATGCAATGATACTTTATACTTAAAGGGACCTGCCAGCGCCCTTCATACTTGTAACCAACCTCTCAAAGCCAATTCCAAAAGACTGTAAACTAAATTCAGACAAGTCAGCCCTAAAATCGTTTTCCATTTCCATATCCATATGCTTTCTCACAGACAGTTATTTAAAAAACAAACAAAAGAGCAGCCCTATGCCCCCACGTACTTTTCATCTCCCTAACCGTCTCTGTCGCACAGAGTTGGGGGGTGCTTTGTTTTCCCCTATCCCATTTCAGAATAAACAATTAAAGAGGAGTTACCGATTTCACCTGGACATGGCAGCAAACACTCTTGCCCTAGTTCTCACACACCTGAAGGTAAATATAATTTGAAAGGTTTGCCCTAATTATTCAGAATATTTTTCTAAGTGACCCTTATTTATGCTAGAACTCACACAACAGATAAACACAGCATGCATTAAGTTGTCATTTAGAGACTGTTTATGTCTTCCACGCTGCTAAAAATACTCCAGTTCCATCTTATAAACCATATTATACAGAAACTACCAAACAGCCTCCTGGGCAGCTACCAAATCCTGGTATTCAAACAATTTCTCCACGCAAATACCCACAACTGTCTGTTAATTCACCAGTAAACCCTGGGCAGGCATCTCTCCAGACAGAGTAAGGTTAAAAGCACTATGCCTCTTCTTGAAATATATGTTTTCTTGGGGACCAAAAAAAGCCTATTTCCAGGACCACTTGCAGGGCACTGTGTTTCTGAGGGACTGCTTCTCACTATTTTTAACTTTGTTTCGTGCAACAAAGTCCGTATTTCTCCAATAATTTCAAATAATAGCGACGATGATGTTCTGACATCACAAGACGCATGAAGAACCCTGTCAAAGTAATGTATTGCACTTTGCCGTGTAATTATGTTATGTTGGAGCAGAGTGTTGGAAAACTTAGTATAATCATTAGCTGAGGACTGAATGTTTTGATTGTCAGACAGGTTGTATATGATGCAAATATATGACTCAGAAATGATTTCACATAAATATTTTGGTAACAGTAATCTGACTCATAACCTCCAACACAGAAAATAACAAGCTGCACAAAACATCTGCGCGCTCCCAGCAACCCCAGCTTGTAGCAACTTTCACAAGTCTTGCAGCACAGAGAAACCAGAGGGTCCCCTCCCCAAGGACCCCAAACCGAGAGGGGCTGAGATTACCTTCCCAAAGAGAGTCAAATCGGGAGTAAAAAAGGCTGTCACGCCCGCCAGGGATCCCTGCAGGGAAGCTGTGATAGTTTACACCATCCAATAGTCTGCCTGGTGGGCATTGCTTGCTTTAAGGTCCACGTTTAAGAGGGATAAGACAGGAGGAAAGGTCTGTTGTTATTCCACCCTGAAGCTTCACCGTGTCAAGAATGGCACAATGCACAATTCATCTTCTATTTATTTTCTCATTCATTAGGAGATGGACAGCTTCTTTCACGGCCCCTTTCTGAAGACAAATGTGCAGTCGTGAGTGACAAGGAGGATTTACCGTCTGTTATTTCAGAGGAGGTTTGCCATGTTTATTCTGGAAAGTGCTATGAATTAATGAACTATCTCTTCAAGCCTCAGTGAGTCCAAGCTGCCAGCTCGCTGGCTGCCAGAAGCAACAGACTGCTTTGGGACCCCATAAAATTCTTTTTACTGAGACTAGTGATAGCAAAAGTATCAGGCGGACCCAATCCCGACAGCTCCTGAAACATAAAGGAGTCATTATACTGACTCCAGCCATTACACTGTATTTTCATACAGAGTTTCTCAACAAAACTATCAGTTAACTCAGAAGAACATCTGCTATCAGCTCCCCTGCAGCATGGACGGCACCAGAAGACATTAGCACCCTGCAGCATGGACATTACCATTACCATGGAGGTTACCAAAAGTCAACCAAACCTTTACTAGGCTCTCCAACAGTTTCAAGCAAAAAATGTGCTAGCCTATGACTGCTTTCATTTTTCCTATTCAGGTCCTCACGGATGCCAGCTTATGCCCACGTACAAGAGCTGTGCTTCAACACACATATAAAACCAGACCGTTCCCACACGCTCATGCTGTCACCCACTGCACCCAGGTGTCTCCCACACCATTCAGTCAGAGGCCCAAAAGGAAGAGCTGCTGTCTTGCAAAAGCCATTACTTAGGGCAAACAGTAGATATCATATACATATAAGGGCCTGGACAACAAGCCTTATNATGGATGTGTGGTGAATATTCACGTTCAGGTTAGCACCCACAGAGATTGGAGGCGTTACCCATGTTGAGCTACTTGCAAGCACGTCTGAGGAGCTGTGTCCCTAACGGAGCGTGGTTGCAGAAGGCACAGATTGTGCAACACCAAATGAACACGGTTTGCAAGCAGGAAGGACTAACGCCTAAGACAAGTGAGAACTTGCAGTCTCCAGCTGACCGATGCTGCAACCTGAAGAAGGATGGGTTTCACCAAATTACACCCCACTGTTCCATCAACTCTACGAGCCACTTCGGCACCTGCCGGGATGGTAATGCAGTGTGTGGTTTTGCAGTTAAATTGCGGGAGTGGAAGCAAGTATTTCAGGGACCTCATCACAGCCCCCATCCAGTCGCATCCTCCAAGCCTCGGCTTGGCCATTTGGAAAACGAGTATAGTAGCAAGTTACGTTTGTCAGAGCACGCTGTGAGACTTCAATGCTTATGAAGTGTTTTGAGGTCCCGGATAAGAGGCAGCATGGTATCCTTACGTTGTCTAGTGAGTAACGAGCGTTACACATCCTGCAGAATGGAATATTTTTGGACAGAACGGCTGCTACAATCATTAAAGTGTAAAAACTATCACATGCAAGAGACAGGACACAGACATCTCAAAGTGAAAATCTCTCTTGTCGTGTGTTAAACAAATGTATTTTCTCTCCAGCTATCTTCCATAGCATAGTAAGTTGGAACTTCCTTAAATATGAGAATTTTTTTTTTCCACATCTCCCTTTTTTCTTCACTCCCTTCCCCCTCTGCATTTTTTTCTTTGTGGGTTAAAAAAAAAAAAAAGAAACTGAAAGGGCAAGCCAAGAGATTCACAATCACCAAAGCCTGCAGAACATACAGTGAATTTGGCAGGACATGCATGTTTATCCTTTTCATATGCTGTTTAAATTATTTTTATAAACAAGTCATTATCTTGCATAGCCACTGCTTGGTCCCTTTCATGTCGAAGACGTTTGATGTTACAATAATTAAGCAAAAGGGTCTGCATGCTTGAAATGCGGTCTCAGGATGACGGTTTGTGGGCAGGAGAGACCGCTGCTTTTGTAAAACGAAGGGTTTCTTCTCCAAGCTTCATCGTTTAAGTTGAACACCTGGATTCTGTAATCACAGATCAAATCTTTACGTAGATATTCAAATAGCAATTTCATACCAGGCTTAAATTGTAGAACTATGCTCCTACTATTTCGCACCACAGTCACGCACAGACTAGATGAGCACTGCAGGGAGAAAAGCAGATTTAATAACCAGGACCACTACCAAAGCGATCCCATCATAAAGCTGATACTTAAAAATAAGCGCGCATCTTCTCTCACTTACGTATGTAACTGGGAGTCAGGCTTTTCTACCTCTTCTGATAAAAAGCCCGGCTTTACATCTCCCCGCTCAGCATCCCTTGCTGACCGCTAGAGAGATGCCTGCGACAGTTTTGATCCTTAATGCTCCGAAGGCTGGCAAGGACTGGGTGCACAACAGCGCCTGCATGCCACCCCTCTGCAGAACGGGACCCCGTGTCTGACCCTGATAAGGCAAGAAAGGTCAGGACCAGGCTCGCAGAGAAGCCTCCCGCTGCTTGCACACAAATGTGTTGGAGGCAGTGGGCCTGGCATCATGATGAAAACACAGGCACATTAAAAGCTTATAAGGCCTCCTCGCACACCAAGAAGTGTGTCTGTCATGGCTGAGCTGGACCGCTCCACCAGCGTGGGCATAAGAGGAGAAGAAACGTCAATGGGAAACCCGTGGTAAGTGACAGAGGAAACGCTTCCTCCTTTTCTCCGGCAGAGCACCTGGCTATTAAAGACTGCCGCTTCGACCTCTGCTCACCTGGATTCGGCCAGAGGGAGCTTGCCCCTCTGCGACACGAGGGATTAAAGCTCCGACCGCTTCTTTATTCCCTGATACAGAGCCTTATTCCAGATACTTTAAACGTGGTTTGAAAAATACGGAAGTTAGGCTGCAGTAAGTGTTCATGTCCAAACAACTTTTATTACAGAGTTTACCAAGCCAGAGGCAGACGAGTCTTTTGCGTCTTGTACATGCTTGTTAGTGCTCGACATTTTTTCCAAGTCATTTGGACAATTTTATTCCTTGTAGGAGGACCGGGATTGATGGCTTACAGCTTTACTCTCCCGGATTTCTCTCTCAAATGGTCTGGAAAGCCCAGGAGACACAAGGACACAAGAAGGCACCTCTGTTTCACACCAAACCTACAGACCCTCTCCTTCCTCCAACACCTCTTGGCTTACAGGTGCAACTATCACAACCTGCCCCCAAGCTCTGATCTGTTCTCATTTTTTAAATGTTCCTTACTGCCTGGTGCGGAGCTAAACGCCTGTGCTTCAATAGACATTATGTCACCCCTCAGCCCTTGTACAAACAGAGTGTCTAATACCTTCAGTGTACGCGCCACACAAATGCAACGCAGTAAATGACAAGATAAAGAGTAGTGCGTCTGCGCCTGCATACAGCAGTACACCTCTCCATGAACGGCTGCGCGTGTGCATTAATTACAGCATATTTCACAGCCTGCGCTTGATAAAAGAAACTGTGACTCTCCATTTGCCACCGATAAGATTTTGGTTTGATCAAATACATCTTATTTACAAGGGGGCTTCAAATAGCCGATTCATACGTCTTTCACACTGCAAACAACCATTAAAATACATGGAATAACACATCTTTGGAATACTGTTTGAAAAACACTTTCTCATTTATTATTGGGAAATTTGACTTCTTCGGAACAAGTGTTAACACTGTCTCGATTAATTTGTAAAGCTATTCAAGCCATGAAGTACATCTGCACGCTCAGTATTTCAAATACTGTGCTTCTGTTTTCATTTTCAAAATGTTTTTATTTACACACTAATATTTGACCTATGAATATTCCAAGTTTATATGGAGCCAGCTGTTCTAAATTCTGGTTATACTGAGCGTTCGTGCAAAACATCAGGTGATATCACTGGATATTTTTAAGGGGAAAGTTCATAGGAAAGCAGTTATGTATTCTTGTGATTAACACCACATTGGATCAAAACAGTCATGTCTAGCTCTCTGAAAATACAGCTACTGTTTTAGTTAGCAGAACACTTCGGCTCTGTCTACATTATCCTTTTTTGCCAAAAATTCCCACTGTTGCTAGTACCGATTGAATTCTGTCATTGTGCTGTGATGAACACTGCAATGTAAAATAAAAAGAGCTGCAGGCAGTGCTGTCAAATTCTTTATGCCCTTAACAACAAAACAAAAAAATATCTCCTGCCATCACCAGAAAAAAAAACAAATAAACAAACAAAAAAACCCAAAAACCCAAAAACCTAAGCAAAAAACCCAAACCCAAACAAACAAAAAAACCCACCCCAAAATCCACTCAACCCCACAAGGCTGTTTCTTAGCCTGGGAGCCTAAGTAACTGCAAGTTCAGGAAATACTGGCCCCAATCCATAGCAGGCTTTATGAATCAAAGTCTAGTATGATGTATTAAACGCCCCTGAAATCCCACAGGGGCTCAGTTTCTTTAATTAAGCTTTTTCCTCCCGCAACAGCGCTGCGGCAGCTGCAGCCCCATGGCCTTCCCAAAGCCACCACCCTGGGAACCTGTCCCGGCTGCAAAGCTCCCCGGCGAGCGGGCACCTCCTTCAGGGTGCTGGCACCAGCCACCCCTGCTGCAAGCGCTGCAGCCACGCAGGAGGCACCACTCCTCCTCCTCTGCCAGCCACGAATGGAAAAAACGTGGAAAGAAACAACCCACTGACCGGTCCTCATGCACATCCCCTCACCCTCGGTGTATCACAGTTGGAGAATCCCAGTCCCAAACACCCTCTCCACACTTAGAATCACAGATGGTTTGGGCTGGAAGGGAC
>VZTL01003708.1:8534-26923 GCA_013400535.1 Scopus umbretta
CCCCCCCTCGCCCGCCCCCTGGTTTGTTTCCGGCCGCCCGCCCCTCCCCAGCGCCGCGCCGGGCGGGCGGGGGAGCGCCGGCGGAGCGGTGCGCGCTGGGAAGAGTAGTTTATCTCGGCCCCGCCGCCATTGGCCGCTGCCGAGGTGAGGGGGCGGGAGGAACTACAACTCCCAGCAGGCCCCGCCGGGGTGAGGAGGGGAGCTGCGCGGCCATTGGTCCCCGCCCCGCTGGGCGGGAGAACTACATTTCCCAGAAGGCTGCCGGCGCCTGCCCGCCCCGCCGCGGCCCGTCAGGCCCCGTCCCGCTCTGAGGCGGGGGCGGGGGTTTTCCTCAGCCCCGGCCCGGGCGCGGGAGGCCGGCCGGCCCAGGCTCGCTGATGCCACCGCCAGTCCTCTGCCAGCTCTCCGTGAGGGCGATTGTCGGTTCTGACCCAGCGGACAGGCTTTCTGGAACTCTGAGCCCTAATTCTAACCCCAGTCTTCCCTGCTGCCGATGTGGCCGCTTCCAGCGCCTCCTTCTCCTCCAAGCTCCCGGCGGGCCCGACTGCAGCCCTGCCCCGCGGCAGCCTCAGGTGATCCTTACGGAGCCCTTAAGGTTCCAGCTGAGCAGCCGTGTAATGGCTTGGGAGTTAAAAGAAGCAGCAAACTAATTTTTCTGCTATTCTGTGCCTTGCTTTGCCCTTCGAGTTCCTGGAGACTAGAACTGAGTCTTCCTGCTCGCTTGGACACTGCGTGGTGTACAGGGCCTGAGATTCCGAGCCACCCCAAGTCCAAAGAAGCAGTCCCTGTAATCATTTTGAGAATACCAGGTGTCCTCTCCTTTTCGTGGTGACCCGTACCAGGAAAGGTGAATGATGCATGCTTTTGCTGCAAAGCCAAGCTGTGGCCCCCCGACCCCCACCGAGTCCGTTGAAATTAGGCCCCCACTTGCTCAAAAGATGCGTGTACCTCAGCGAACCACTCTGTAAACATGGTCCGTGTTTCAAGTTCACAGTGAAACCTGAAGCTAGGCATGTTTCATGTTGCTGCATGTTTCTTTTTATTCATGCAACTCTTTTCACAAGAGTTTCCCATGACTTAATCTCTCTTACATGCAATTGTTAGGGCTAAAGGCTTTGTCATGGGATTTTCCCCCTGAATCACAGACCTTCCTCTTGGAGGGATACACTTTCTGGATGGCAGAGACAAAGCACTTCTAGAAGCTTTTTTTTTTTTTTTTTTCCTGTAAGCTTGTATGCTTTTCAGTTGTCGAAGGCAAGGCAGTTTGCACACTGCTTCCTATTTGCCTGTCCAGAAACGATGAATCAGTTCTTGCAACTCTGCCCCTGAAATAATAATAAGAAAAAAAGCGGGGATGATCAGTATGTTAAGCAAGAGGCATCAGTTAATAAAGCGGAAGGAATAGCTTGCTATGAGCTTGCCTAGGTTGTCTCCTGTGATCCCCTCCCCCATCTTTGCCTTCAAATTCTTGAAGAAGGTGGTGAGGTGCCTCGTACCACCTTTGGCACTGTCCTGGGGCCATAAAGCTGGCTTCAAAAGCCAGTTGGGGGTTTCCCTGGTGAAGGGAAATATTGAGTGGCAAAGAGCCAACATAGCTCACTTAGGCAACCCTCTGTTGCAACATGAGTGGAGGAAGGAGATTAGACTGAGCCCTGATGCTGATTCAGAAAGGCCAGAATCCTTTTAACCAGCAGATTAAAGTTACAGCTGCATCTTTTCCTTCTACTAGATTACCCCACGCTACCCATTCTGCTTTATGACACTTAAGAAACAAATCTCCCAGCTTCCGACCGGGCTAAGCACAAGTTCCCTGCCTAAACACTGAAGAGCTTCCATATTTTAGCACAAAACAGCTCAAAATATGCATTTCAGTCTGCTTTTCCTCTATGGCTATGCTGTATTCCTGGATGAGTACAAACATGCAAATTGAATGGGAGTCTGTCAGAAAGAACAGCTGTGAATGGAATTGAATATTACATATATGCACCTATATAGCACACAAGCTTATGATGTTTCAAACTGATTTTAACAGCTAGAAGAAAGTACTTTACAGAGAAAATAGTGAACTCTTGGAGTTTGCTGCCACAGGACACCGTAAGGCAGAGAGTTCAGCAGGTTCAACAAAGGATTCGACAGATTTGTGTTTCATAAAGGGATGTATTATCCACCATCCCTAATCTAACAGTTTGGGATACTGGGGATGTATGAGAGGAGCAGAGCACAGAAAAAGGCCAAGTTCACAGTTCTTCCTAAAAAGCGTCTCCTCCTGCCACCACTCCCAGAGACAGAATAATGAACTAAATGGACCCATGGTCTGACCCAGCGGGGCTTTTCTTTTTTTCATGTTTTCTAACAGGTCACCATTTTGACCCCCAAAGACTCACACGCGAATTAAGATTTTTAAGTAGAACTTCCTTGGTTAAAGTAAGGCAGATGATCTGTGTACTAGACCAACTCATCCTCACTAACTTCAGGTTACTGTTTTTCCTAGTAAATGATCATTCCTAAGCGATTCTCTGAGACATCCTGACGGTTTTATTGCTAAACCATAGTGAGGCACACCAAGGAAACACTACCTTGTATTAAATCCAACGTCACAAATTGTCTGATGCAGTAACTATTGGTGGTTCCCTGCTCAAATGAATTATATTTATTAAAAGAAGGATTGTGCTTCTGAAATCCAGAGAGACTTTGAGGTATAGAAATAAACTGGGTTCGGTGATCAGGCAATAGTTTAAAAACCATTGCTTATGTCAGTGTGACTAAAAAAAGAGATATAACTCAAGGGGGGATTTTGCACCACAAACGTCCCAACACATGTCAACACATCCCAAAGAGGTGTTTTTTCTCTCTTTCTAGAACTGTAAATGTTTTAATTTGGGCAAATGGAAATCTGTTCCTCTGAAAGCCTGCTTGAAAGAAGATTAAATCTTGCAACCTGTTAGTATCAAGACTCAGTGTTTTGCTGAAATTGCTCCACTGTCCATTCGTGGAGTCTTTGCAGATTCAGGGCCTTTGAGATCAATTCGTTCATGGATGGGAAAGCAAGGATGCAGTGAAGATATTTTGTTGTTTGTTTTCCAAATGTATCAAGACGCCAGTTGCCTTAATACAGATGCTAACTCATTTGCCATGTGGGGAAAGACTGTGCAAGAACAGCCCGTCTTTCAATCCCTTGTTTTTTTTTGTAGAACCAATAAAAAAATTGCATTGTCCTATACCCTTTCTTCTGATAGCCAAGAAACATTTCTGGAAATACAAGAAGAAACTCCCTGTCTTTCATTTTTTAGACTCTGTTGATACTGAGACAGAGATCACCCTCAACTTGTCATTTATATCCATCAGTTAAATTATTTTTCACTGGAAAGTGATGAAAATGTTTATTTACATAAGATTCTATATCTTATTGTCACTTACATAACTATGATAAAAGTATACCAGATTTTTTTTTTTTTTTTTTTTACATTAGAAAAATAAGCTATATATGCTGAAGTTCTGAAAGTCCTGGTAAACATGTGAACAGCACATGCTAACTAGTACGGTGATTGATCACCTCATTGGTATGATTAAAAGAAATTTCTGTTTAAAATAAAGGCTCTCTGAAAGCTGATTTTTAAAATCTAATCAGTGTTTGAACATAGCACAGCACGTTGGGAGCCTGATCTGTGACTAATTGCTATATACTGTATAATTAAATGTTGATAAGGGGTTTGGTCTTGTATTTGCTAAATGTCCTACTTTGTGACGAGATGAGCACCTTCTGTAGTTACAAATGCTTGAAGTCACATCTACAAGGGGAGTTTTTCCTTCCTATTTACCTATTGCAAGCTAATTTGTCAAGTAAAATTGACTCAAAATAAGTTAATTTGGAATATCCAGCTCTTGTCCTGTGCATACACACACACACACACGGAAAAGTTACAGCTTTATCTAGCCAAACTAACTTTCCCATGTAAGCAAAATCTTGAAAGGGTGCTCATGAAGCTTTTATATTGCTGAATGGATAAGCTATTTGTAAATTTTATTGCAGGAAAATGTTCAGGCTGCAGCTGGAAATGAGCTACTTCTGTTTCTAACTAGCTAGTAGAAAGGAGAAGAAAAAGTCAGATGCTCCTATACTTGACGCATGTGACAGATAGTTCCAAGTACGATAGAGTAGAAAACTAGGAATGGTTTAAAAAGGCATTTGAATAACATGGATTTCATGCAGAATTTAAACTAAATATAAAAAACTGAGACCCAAAGAGCAAGACAAACAAATCACTGATTAAGAAGGTGACGAAGAGTGGGTTAAAGTTCAACGCGGTGCGCAAGTGAATAAAATTTAATCTTGTTCCGAAACAACAAACAAACAGAGCAGCACAATATGCCACGTTCAGGAATGTGAGAGCCATGTTGTATCTGGCACTTGAACAACAGAGAATTATTGCTGCTGATATGGTAATTGCAGAGGTACAGAAAAAAGTGGGTGGATCATGTGAAATTCATGAAATACTTGAGGTGAAGTTACAGCAGGATTAGTCTTTTTCTTTTAACTGTGTGCATTGATCTCTATGCACAACTGGTTTAGTAAAAAAGCATATTGTTCATTCTCAAGAGGTTTAAAAATCCACTTCAGCTCAGTGTCATTTTTTGTTCTTAAGATATTTTGCAATGTGCTTCTCCCCTTTGGCCTACGCAAACAAATATGCCTGCATATGCATACCTATTAGAGTCAGCCAAAAACTGCTGCCTGTAGCTGGCCATTCTGCTAAGAGTTATTTCTGCTTGCTTTCCACAACACTTAAAATCATTTTAAACAGTTTTGTCCGGACGCAGCTTCCGTGGCATGGGCTGTGGTCACACTCAAAACATTTACTAATCTAAGTCTGATGCTGGTGTCTCGTTCAAGGGCACAAACAAGGTTTCTGCACGGCTTGAGCACAAAATGAAGGACTCGTGTGGCAAGCTGGATCTGCGTTGTAACTGGGTCAGAGGACTGCCATGATGACGCGGACTACTTAATGAAACGTCATTGCGTTTCATGTGGAGGGTCAGGTCATCAAATACGGTGCTTTGCCCTGGTCTGCACCACGCACTCCATCTTAAGCCAGCGTCATATCAGCTAACTTCTGGTTTGCAACTGTGTTTAAGCACATTGGATTTCCTAGTATTGTTGTAACTGCTGATGAGACTTGTATTTGCATTTAAGGGGATTCGTGTTTAATGAGACTGCTCATGTGAACAAAAGTTACTTACAGGATCAAAGGCTGCACCACAAAAAGTGTTCTATTAACTGGATGTAAATCAAGAACGCACTCCTGGACAACACAAACTCGTTCGCAGGGCGGTTTCAAGGCAACGGGCAAAATAAGCAGCAGGTTATTGGGAGCTGGCAGCTTGCCTGCCTTGCCCATCCATACAGGGGAAATAAAAATGTGCTGCTGCAGAAACTTCTAGAACAAAGCACACAGACCCTTAACCTGTCATCAGTTCCCTTCTCGCCAGCTCTCCAAATCTTCCTGACTTGTCCCAGAGCTCCCACTACAGCGATATTTCCTGAAACAACCACCAAGTTTTCTCTTCCCTTGCCTACATTGCCGCTCCTGCCCTTCCCCTCGGCCAACAATCTACTCCACTTCTCTGAGTGAGCCTTTGCTTGAATTGGCTGAGCTGACTGACCTTTGCTGACAAACGTGTCCGTGATGGCACCTGGCAGTAGCTACCAATGGACATGATCATGCTCAACAAGCATGGGTCAGATGAAACGGGCAGAACAACACCAGGTAACACTTTTTTGACAGGGCTGGAGCTACCATGGTTTGAGTCACCTGAGCAGGTTGGTTTTAAAGCAAATTACTTTTAAGCATGTATGTTTACAAAACCAGGCTGATCAAATTTTGCATTTCCCTTCAGTGAGGTCGCAAAATTTTGCCTATCGAGTGGACCAGGTGTGACCCAGTAAAAAAAGTGCAGATACTCTTGAACTTCTCTTTCTAGTTTCACACGACCTGATGCTCTGTCACCTTCCTTGGGAAGTACTACTGACACCTAACCAAGGAATGTAAATATTCCCATGCTTCTGTCTTGGTAATTCACAGCAAATCGGAACGGCTTTTCAGGCATTTGGTTGGAGTAATTTAGGTAACAACTAAATGACCCCGAAGCTCTGTTAGGCTCCTCAGTCAGGGATATACCCTGATCACATCCAGTATCTAGGGGAGACCCAGGTAAAAGCCAACTCCTTTCTCTCCTTTCCAGTTTCTGTGCAAAGGGAACCTGAATGCATGTTCTCAGCGGAAGCTGTGTCTTACTAGGGGCCGTGCATTGTGATGGGGGACCAAGACTTGCCCAAGTGTGACACCAGCTTAGTGTAGACACCCGCATGCCCCCAGAGGTACGGCACAATACAGCTATTTCGGAGGATCTAGTGCACTTTTAGCCTTTTGCTACGCTGACTCTGTTCACTCCAGTCTTGACTTCACTGGAAGAAATGGTATTGAAACTCACAAGTCAGACTGCTAGTTCTCAAACTGTCATATGAAAAATGTAACAATCAAGAAAATTGACTATACATGCACATAAATATCTACTAAATTTCTCCCTCTCATTCACATGTAAATATATGGATAATAACTGTAAGCTCCAGAGTATCTCTGACTTGAAAGCATAATTGTGGTGACTGTTTGAAGACTTGGAGGATTAACTGTAATTATAAGATCAAAATTAGAAAATATTGCCTGGTTTGCAAAAAGCATTCAACTACAAGATCTGGGGTTTTCCCCTCTGTCTGAAAGGAACGTATTTGAAATCAAAAAACACACTGTGGACTTTTATTTTTTCTTTTGAATGTTACAATGCTGTTAAGCACATTTCAGACAAGACTGATTCAAGGCAAGAAGGAAAGGGGCTTTATGAAACACTGGTATATACTGAAACCAAGCTACCTGTTTTTTAAGCAGGTGGACTTTTTTAACTTCTACCTCAGGATTTCCCTTAAGTATTTGAGACTGGGGAATATATAATATCCCCCCAGAACTGGGGACTGACACTAGAGTTTCAGAAAACTATATAAAATAGTTTTAAATAAATAAATAAAACTCCATTTAGGCCTCCACTGTCTCGTGTTACAAAGCGTTCATGGTCAGACTGCGCAGTGTGGTTCTGCATGCAACAGAAGCTCTTGTGGCACTGTGCCCCTTTCCTGCATGTTCTCCAACAGTTTTGCTGTCAGACCCAGGAACAGCGTATGTTAAAGCTTTATTAATTCCTGAATGGCTCTCCCTCTACAGCACTCCACAAGGGACCATTAGTGGTTCCTGTCTAACGGGGCATATGTCTAGAAAAGAGCTAAACGATGCTGTGAGGTAATTCAAAGGCAGTAAACCCGTAGCAAGAGGAGCTTTCATCCTCCCTGGGATCCCTTGAGATCCACAGCTATCTGTTTCCAAGTATGACATCAATGAGTTTTCTCCATGCATTTTCCATGATTTCAAGGCCAAGGCTAAACTGCAGGAGAAAGCCTGACAGAAGTATGTAGCGTCGATGCCCATGGTAGGCGTTAGTCTGCTTGGTTTCGAAGGCATTGCCAGAGGCTGATTTAAAGCATTTACATCAGTCTGCTGCTCGAAATCACTGAAACTTGGAGGTAAGTAGCTAATTATAGGTGCTGCGAATAGACCTGTCAGTGGTCATTTCGCAGGACCAAGTGATGTCAGGCTACAGAATAGCTTCGCCATCAGTTTGACTGGTATTTCACACAATGAAATGCAGGTGGGGGATTTGCGTGTGTGTTTTGCTATAGTTTTTTTTGTTTGTTTTTTTACCATCTCCAGTTCTTCACGCAAATGAGCTGTTTATTAACCGACTGTTACAACGTCAGGTATAAACATTAACCAAGGAAGCAATGAATCTATACAGCTGTTTGCTAAATGTTCGCTTTGATTGCAAATACATAGTCCTTAGCTGTGTAGCGACTTGTCTTATTGAAAGAAGCGTCAGCCCCAGAGCACTGTAAACTTGCTTCAGTGAAGTCATTCCCTTCCCTCTACCTCCATCTTTCTTAATGTCCTTTAAATGCCTAGCTATGTCAGGGAGAAAAGGCGCTATTGCTGAATCTGTGTTGAGACTGCTATGGAAAATTTTCCCCTGACAGTGTCAGAAATGTTATTGAGAGTCCCTCAGATAGCTACAGCATTCTTACATGGAATACAACTCACCCTTTTCCCCCTTTAATGTGTTCAGCAGACAGGTGGCAACCCAACTGGTGGCAAATTCCTAAGTATTTATATCCTTTAACTCTCAAATGATACGAAGAAGTAATAGGAAATGTCATGCACTGAGTATATGAGTAATGTTCCCATTAATCAATCGTCCAAAATAAACTGGATTATTATGTCTGTTTGTACTATACCGTATCTATTTGCAGATAGATGTGCTGAAAGAGCAAGCCTGATTATTACCGTCTTTGCTCCGTGTGGAGATTTAGGGGCAGAATCTCTTACAAGTTCACTCCTCTTCCACATGTGCTTTGGCCAGGCACAAGAGAGACTCGCAAACGTAGAATACCACCAAGCTGCAATACTTTCTGCTGTCAGCATTTGACTCCCACTTGGACATATGTCCCGGCTTCAGCTGATAGATTTTCAGCTGAGGATAGAAGCTACAAGGCAGCGCAGATACGCTCCCGAAGAATGAGATCTTCAGCTGCTCTCAACTAGCAATCAGACCCAGCATGTTTTGGAGACAATCGGGATTTTGAAAATTAAGTCCAAACAAAACAAACGATTTTTGAATTCCTAGTTTCAAGAAAGCAACTTATTTTAGGTTGATTCACCACTTAAGTTGGTGACTGGTGTGCTACACATCAATTCAAAGAACGAAACTGGAATTTGTGAGTTACACTGGAGGTCTCGTCTGTCTCAATTCCTGGTTTTCTTGCGTCAGTTTTGGCAGCAGACTACTACTTTTAATGCATGTCTCACAGGGCATCCAGGAGTCCTAGAAAAGTGCCGCTGTGTATGTACCTGGAGCAACTCACTTAATGTCTGGTATAGAAAAAAAATCTCTGCAAAGAACATGTAGTTCCAGACAGGTTGCAGTCGCTGCCAGTGCCGTACAGATTCTCACCACGTAGAAACGATCTGTGCAGGCAAGCACCCCAAGGCAGACTTATCCGCAACACATTTATTTGGTGGGCACCGCAGGGCAACACAAGCGTGATCCGTTCGGCACATCTCGGGTCCAAATCCCCTAGTGCCAGACGACTTGCAGCGTGGTTGCATTTGCGCTCGCACTCCTCTCTCAACACAGTGTGGAGTCTGTGGCCAAGTTCCCACCAAAATACATTGAAGTGCCACAGGAAGCACAGACCTATTCAAAAGCCTGTTTGAAAGACTAGTCTGAAACCACTGGAGCATACCTGTGTAAAACACTGAAAACAAGACGGGTGCATTAGGGGTCGGGATAGGGTTGTATCGGTTTGCCCTCAAATGGAAAAAAGACACTTGTCCCTGAATCTGTAGTGCTGACAGTCTGTATAAAATGGAGATAATGTCAAAAAATTGTAAGGCTCCTTGGCATGATAATAATTCATAAAAGACTTAGACAGCTTTGTTGCTTTGTCTTTGTATGCTTTTGGCTTGTAAAGTTCACAATCTTGCTGCACAACTGAGAAGAAGCAAGAGAATGGTACAATCCATCCCTTTTGCACCACTCTAGAAGTCTTGAGGAACATTTAACTGGAAGTAAAATATACCCTGCACAGCTACACTATCATCTTATGGACAACTACGGAGAGGGAGGTGTGTGACTGAGAATAAAGCTCTAGGATTTTTTAAATATATATTTGCGTATGTGTTTGTTACTAGGGATTTTGTTGTCGTTGTTGAAGGATTTCATACGTCCACTCCTTCAATTACATATATGCAGCCTGGACTCATTTTATTCCAGGGTCTTTTTTCACAGCCCTACCAATGTAGGGCCTCTAAATGGATGTAAATGTAATTTGCTACCATAAGAAAGTCCAGTTGCTAAGCCCAACAACAACTCTTATTGGTCCAATAAAATCCAGAAGCCGTGCTGCATCACAGGCGAGCCACACAGAGACAAAGTAGAGACGGAGTCTCAGTATGTTTTTAAGATCCACTGCGATTAACCTGGACCGGTTAAAATACATTATGTATTATCATATGATTATTGTAGAGTCTCTCTTCAAGATAAATTTAAGCTTGTTTGTAAACTTCAACTGTGTACCTGTTACTTTAGTAATTTTTACAGTATAAATTCATATTTAATAACCTGGCTTTATAATGTTTGATTTAGCAATAATGAGATCAACCCTACAATATCTATATTTTTAAAGTACTGACATATACCATCCAAACAAACTCCATCCTGAAATAGCTTTGCTTATAGAAAGTTGTACATAGAAATTTATACACTGAAATTTCATTATAATGTCAGGACTACCTTAATGTTCGACAGATAAACTTTCAGCCAGGGATACTGATGCACGGAGGTTTCTCAGTGTAAAATAAGGATAGAAGATACAGGAATCATGACTGCCCCCTCTATACTGTACAATAATTTAGGCTGGCAGGGACCTCTGGAGGCCAGCTGGTCTAGCTCCCTGTACATGGCAGAGCCAACTCCAACATTAAATCCAGCTCCAAAGTTAGATCAGGTTGTTCAGGGCCTTGTCCATTCCAGCACTGACCATCTCCAAGGATGGAGAAGCCACGGCCTCTCTAGGCACCTGTTTCAGTGTTTGACCACCCTCACTGTAAAGAGCTCTTTTCTAAGATCATCGGATGGCAAACATCAACCTAACGACTGTCAGAAAGAGTAACTACTTCTGCTGGATTAGCAAGCTGAATCGACTCCTGTTGCATTACAACAATGCCATATCCGCAGCAAGGGAAGTGGCAGGAGCTCGCAGTCAGAAGCAGAGGGTAGGAAACTGAGCTGCAGCATCTCCTTTTGGCATCGGCAACCTGTTAGATGGGCTCATCCAAGCCATCTGCCTGCATCTTCTCAAGCTCTGCACACTCCCTCCGTGAGTAGGGACTGCCACTGCCACCCGTTGGTTCCTGCTTCCCCTACCGGATTGCTGTGCATCCTTGTTCCCGTGCTGCTGTCTCCTCTGCAGTGGTTCAAGCTTTTGTTCATTCACATGCTGTAAACCAAAGCAGGGACCAATCTCTTCTTTCAGTGATGTCCAGCTTCCAGCGTTTGTGCAACTGCGTCCTGATCTCCTGCCGGCACTATAGGGTAAGAAGGTATTTAAAATGAATCATCGGTTATAATAACCATTTTTCTTAAACCGTAGTTGACATCACTTAATTATAAGTCCTCATACAAAATAACAGATGAATAAACATACAATTTCTGCAACTTAGTAATTAGACAGGCCCTTCTAACAGAGACTTCTTTTTCCTTTTATATTCTGGAACTCGAATCGTATCTACCATTTTCCCATAAACATCTCCACTGACTGGCTCACAAAAGAATCTGTCCTCATATGTTACTGTCTAGGAAGTTCTTCCGAGCTTACACAGTTGCCAAGAAATAATGTCTTGGAAAGTCATGTCCTCTGCTTGAAATTCCCCCTCTTAAAAAAATCTTCTGCCCCATTTGATTTCATAATATTCCAGTTAGATTTTAAATGGTCATGAAGACGCACATTCTTCAACATAAGTTTATCTGGAACTCATCATCATTTGATCAATGGCTTGAAACAATTTTTTAATGACTGGAGAATCAACAAGCCAAATTTATATCTGAGGTAAGTGAGTGCAGCTTCAAATAAGTCATGAGAAGTCTGAGGCAGACCTTCACAGAGAAAACAAAACACTGGATTTGCAGCCCTGTGCTTTACCCTCACTGCTCTTCTCCCCTTCTTTTTGCAGGCTGAACATAAACCAAGGGTTTAAACATTTTTACTGTGTTAATGATTCTTCCCCTGGATACAAGGAGAACAAGTGGCAAACCACTTTGAAGCAGAAATGTTAGTGTGATATTTTCAACCCTCCTGTAGAGCTAAAAGGGTTGTACCCGTACCTAATACACAGAAGCCAGCTTGTTCCTCAGCATCGGAAGAGGAGTCAAGAAGGCGATATAAAAATAAACAAGCAGTCCTTCACCTCACCTCCACCTTAGAGTTCTAAAGTCAGATTGCTACTAAAATAGGCATATTCTAACCTTGCAGCCTAAAAAAAAAAAAAGACACGCTGTGAAATTTTCACATGCTTCTTTTCCATGTAACCTGATATTTTCACCTGTCCTTCTCGACAAACTCTGCTGTCTGTTGTTGACAATTGGGCTAGCACCAGACCGACAATTTTCTGACCAGTGCCTTCAACAAAACAAGACACTCTTCAGAGTTAACAGTCTTTTTTTTTTTTCTTATGAATGTTTTTACTGTGAGGCCAAAATATTGATGTTCTGGGTGTTAACCACTTGAAGGTTCATATGAATGAAAGCATATCGATACAGGTCATGCATTTGTGGTGCTCGTGCCTTTCTTTCCCACAGCAACGACAAACAGTTATTAACCAAGTTTTCTTTTCTCTTTTAGAACTCGAGTTTTTTTCATTTCCATTATGGCTTTGTCTGTCTTCTCCTTTTTTGATATGAGGCTCTTTTTATCTATTAAGTACATTTCAATGAGTCCACGGAAGAGAACTCCATCTCTTTCACAATCCATTTGAATAACAATATAGTTTCACTTGCATATTACCGCAACACCCAAATTGCACCTTGGAAACAGAAATAAAATAAACAGCAACCTATCAAAGCCGTAAGGCTTAGGATATCCATAGGTGTCAGGAGCAGTTAAAGGTAGGCAGAAACAACAAAATGGATTAGGAGAAATGGTGAAGACTGTAAAACTGTCAGAAAATTTCCTCCCCTGTGTACATGTCTTGAAAATAAAAATATTGCAAAAAAAAAAAAAACCACAAATAAAAACAAACTGATCTTTAATATCACATGTTATTCATTCAGTTTCTACGTTCAAACTTGTAAATGAGTTTCTTGATTGTGAGCTTACTTTAGCATGCTATCCAGGCAGTAACTTTGCACTTAATGGTTTATATTGACCCAGATTACATTTAATGTATCACAACTTTAAAGCGTTTTATGGATGCTGTCCTTCTTCATCATATCCTCAGTACTCTTAAGAAAAGGTTTCATTATAAGTAAAAAAAATAAGTCTAAAATATATTTAAGGTTGGTAAACACTGTACTCTCACATCACTTACAGTATTCAAGTAGTTAAAAAGACAGATATGAATAGTCAAAGACCTCATACATTTTATGTTGCCCTCATAATAAACACAAATACATTTTAGTTGTGATTCATCATTGGCCACAAACAAAACATGAACATACAAAGCCACTCTCCAGATAGTATAAATTGGCATAGCAACTTAAGTGTTCGTTGAGCAATGGTGATTTACACCATCTGTTCTTACAGCCCATTACAAGTTGATTTCATACAAGTACACCAGCCTACAGGGAAGTGACTAGCAGTGAGTAAGAGCTAAAAGAACGAAGGTGAGGGGCGTGTTTATTGTGACAATTACCTTAATTTCTGGAATGTGTTTGTGATTGTTTTTAATGTATCACTTTTTGTTGTTGTTGTTATTTAAATATTTTCTCTTTAGATATACAGAGAAGTGAGAAGTGTTACTAGTTTAGTTTCTCAGTTGCTGTAGATTTGTCTGAACTTGCTGTTTCTTGAGAACAGTATTTCATTATTCTGTTTCCTGATGACAACATGTTATTATGGTCCTTTTCTGTAAATAATATTTATTACAATCTCCAATTTGAAATGACTTCTCAAAACTTAATCTTGCTGTTTCACACAGAAGTGGCTTAACCATCAAAATAGCTGCTTTTTTTCTGTTTAAGATGATTAGGAGTGATCAAAAGCCCCTAAGCTTTATAAAGCCCATCCATAGAATCAGACATTATTATTACTTCTTCCTTTGTCTTTTTTCATTGTCTTCTGTTGTCTATCTCATTTATAGCCTTTTTGTAGGTGTCTGTGTTTCTAACTGCAAACTAAGCCCAACAAGCTTTTGTTCAAGTGCTTACTTTTACTAAATGTGCCTGCTCAGGTAAGTAAAAAAAGTTACTATTTCTTCTGCGAGATGGAAGAGAGGAGAGGGAGAAGGATGAGTTAGTGCTTAGATTTGAAATTTAAGAGAACTTGGTTCAGTTCTCTCATCTGCAACCGGCTTGCTATACTACCTTGAATGTGTTACTTTATCTCAGTAACTCATTCTTATATCCATAAAACATGGTATCACTTCACTCCTCTGTCCCACAAAAGACTTACACAGGGTACTCAGAAACTATAGAGATAGGGATCATGTAAATTTCTATTGAGTAACGGGTACAGGATTTATGAAGTAAGAAGACATAGGGAAGCAGACAGCTGATGCTCTCCTTCCTTTTTCTCCGTACTTTCTGCTGCTGCGGTTTCTGTAATTCTCCCTTTCTCTTCCATCGCTCCAAATCGTCCACTGTTGTCCTACAGAGAACAAGAATATTGCTCCATCTTGTCTTACATTCGCCCCAGCTCAAAAACACGTATCTGCGTTGAACCTAGACCCTCCACTTGTGTACTAACCCCAGCTTGTTGGACATGCTATGAATCTGGCGGTCCTGGAGAAGCTACAGGGAAGTAGAGGTATGAAAACTACCTGCAGCGACAGAACAGTGAGGCTATTCTTATTTAAGCATTTTCCAGAGGGGTAGAGCTTCCCAAGGTCTGATGCATGCACGCAAGGGAAGAATGGGGAGATACTGGTTGTTCTCAACTCACTGTTTTCCCCTGAGCACTGCTACTCTGCTACCCTACGTCTCTGACGCCCGCATTTCTCACACTACCCAAATTCCTCCTCTCTAGACTGAGCTCCGTGGTCTCCCACTGATCTCCATCTGCAAACTTTTCTCTCTCTTCTGCTCTTTCCCCACCCTTTGTCCTACATTTTCTATTCCTACTGGTTTCCAAATCTTCCTGTTCCCTTTGCTGCTCTCCCACAACCCTGCACTGCTCCCACTGCCGTACCCTGCTCTCTATGCTAACAAAGCTAGGAGTATCTAAAATGCTACGAAAGTTTCAATGTGGGTATCTCAGCAACCCTTCTATTTTTAAATACCCTGAAGAGCTGTCGCTAGCAGTTATGTCTGGTACAGCAGTCTGCTCCGAAAGCAGATTAGGCCAAACTACCCAGTGCCCCTGAAGCTGTCCATGAAAAGGTCATCACCTCAACTTCCCATCTGCTGACTTGGCTTTCCCCTAATCCATTTCAGCCAAAACAAACCAGTTCTGTTTAAACTATTTAAACTGCTTAAGCTACTCGGGTTGACTTTGGCCGAAATAAGTTTGGGAGGGATTGCGTGAGCAGCTTGCAGGTAGGTAGGAGAGGTGGTAACATTTGGCAGAAGACAGCCCTTGATGGTGACTGGAAGCTGTCTGGGAATGGTAACTTCTTCAGCAGCCCCTTGGGCCGGAGGAAGTGAGCACCCACAAGGGGATTTTAAAGCGTGGTAAATTCTGTGCTTTAAGTTCAGTTCTCACTTATTTTGCAAGACGTTCCTCTGGCAAACCACTCTTTCCTTTCCACTGCGCAGAAAACTTGATGACGTTACTCAGGCTGTCATTCAGCTTTCCCCTGTTTAATCACTGCTAACTGATTAACCAAGTGAAGTGCCACAAAATCCACTAGCTGGAAAAGGAACAAAAAGCTATGCCAGCTTTTATGAATAAAGAGAAACCTTTGTAAACAAGGTGCATAACCTCCAGCTCTTGAAAGTACGCTATTCCACCTCCCTGCAATAGGGGCAGTGAGGGGTGACACACTTACAGCTGCTCCTGCCAGAAGCAGGACGTGAACTGGTAGGACATACAGGAGCGCCAAAGTTCAAGTGCTGTTGCATAGCCTGCTGGATAGCCACCATAATGCCTTCTGCCCTTGTTTTACCCCATATAGATGCTTCGGTTCTTATCTCATGAGCTTGATAAGGAGGCACAAGAAAGGGATGCTAACATTAACTCTGTCAGTACCACTTCGCCAAAAAGGGGCAGTGAACACTGAGGTAAAAAAAAAAAATCCATTGCCAGAAATGTAGCAAAAACATTTTATAGAATTGATGGACCTTTGAAAACCTGGGGAGGGAAGGTCAGCAGCCAGGGACACCAGCAAAGCCAGGCAGTCCCTCTCCCAGATGGCTCAGGTGTTTACCAGACTAAGGCCTGACTCCATCCTTGGTTTGCGCCTGCAGTTGGGATCATTTCCAGGAGCCTGCTGTGCAAGTGGTAGGGAGGAACGAAAGGCTTTCAAGGGGAAAAAAAAAAAAAAAAAGTTAAGCTGGACTTAGACTCTGACATGCAAACTAATTGGTGCTGCTTGACGAGTGACCACCTGACGGCTGAGGCATGTCAGCTGCCAACACGTGCGCGCCTTGCCCATTGCGGACAGGAGGTAAAGGATGCGGCCGCTAATCTCAATGAAGCGAGGTCAGACGCTGCCGTGTTTGAGTCCTCCAGATTCCTTCCATTTCAGTCTTCAGGTTAGCAACAAACTTGTTCAGTTTCACCCTGCAACGCTCCCCCAGATCAGACTCTCAGCTCAAGCTCAGCTGAAAATAAAAAGTTATTCTTAGTAATAACTTCAACCTGCAGGAGTTAGTTGTGATATCACTGTGGTTTAGTCACACTTTTTATTACATTAGGAAAAAAAAAAAATATATCCTGACCTTATGTTGAAAAAGCTTTAATTTTCTGTCCTAGACTTTTCTGTAGGTATCTTTTTTTTCAGCTAAAAGTAAAAATATTCCAAAAGACCACAAGTATTTTTTTATTCTTACAGTTTTACAGTGAGGAAACTTTTTCAGTCTCCCAATTAAAAAAACAAAAGAGCAGTTATGTAAGGTGTTACCGAGTTGAGATGACAAAAGGGAAGAGAGAATTGAAATGTCTTTCCTCCTCACCACGCGCCCCTCTCCGCGGCTCCCCACTTCTCTTTGTGAGGATAACCGTGCTGGAACGATTTGTTCCTGCACTTCCCTGGTCTGAATAAGCTGGGGCACTGGCTGTCGCCTCGAGTTTCTCTGGCACACTTTCTGGTCCCCTTTGTCGAAATGGGTCAGTTCTAGCTTCGTTAACCAGCAGTTAACCGTGCAGACTTTCAACACTGTGGGCGCTTTGGGGATTTGCAAAAGGTATCTTCGGGGCCACTGGGTTAATTGAGACAAAAAGGCAAAACTGCTCTTCAGCTACTACACGACAGACATAGTGAACGTACTGGCATAAATTGCTTCACCGCGTTTTCTTCACTGCTTTTGATCTTTCTTTTGTCACTGTCTTACGGAGACTGGGCTTCTCTTTGGACTTCTCTCTCCCCCGCACGCTCTGCGCTCCTTTGCAGAAGACGTGACTGCTGAGCATGAGTGCCAACACGGCTTCCTCATGCGCACAACACCCCAACACCAGGCCCTTTGTCAAGGTGGTTCTTGGTCAATTTTGCCTGGACAGAGCCCACCACCATATAATGTGTTTGGAGTTGCCTGCTTCCTGAAACACCAACCACACAATCTGTTTTACCGTGGCTGACAGCCCTGTGCCTTTCCCAGGGAACTTCGTTTGAAGAGAAAGCCACCAAAAGCGTAAGGACCCACGTGGTTAATCCTCTTTCTCATGCTGTCTTCCAAGGGTTTGCGGCACAGGGATTCAAACGCCGGCAGAGGTGACTGACTGGGGTTTGAATAAGTGTAAGATGTCCTGCGTACCCAGCAGTGCCGGCAGGCTCTCCTTAGTGACAAGGGAGAAAGAGGGCTGCAGAATATCCTGGTGTACCTGGCAGAGGGATGCGTAAGACGGACAGGACCCATCAAACCAACCCCTGAAGGATGTACCTCGCTAGTTCACATCGGTACTAGCCTGAACAGATACATGTTAAGAGAAAAGTAATTCTATTTCTGTATATGTTTAGACTTAACTTTCACTTTCCGCAAGTTACTTGGTTTAGATTTGATTATTTTTTTTTTTTAATTTATTTAACGAGGTTATTTAAAAGGGCGAAGGCCCTCAACGTGCCATGGAGCCAACAGGGCGCTCTGCCCACACCGACGCTACCACAGGGAGGATTTGATGCCTTAACACCTCGAAGGTTCTGCACGACGCCCCACAGCGCTACTTTTTTAAAAGACCAGCGTTCGCCGCGCCAGCCGGAGCGCTCGCTGCGCTACCGGCGGCCCGTTAGCCGGCGGCCCCCCGCACAAAGCGGCTGGACCGCGGCCTGCGGGAGCGGCGAGGGGAGGCCGCCGAGGGACACGGGGCTGGGCCACGGCGTCGTGCTGCGCCACATGGCCGGCGAGGCCCAGAGCGACGGGCCCGC
>VZTL01003710.1:0-15444 GCA_013400535.1 Scopus umbretta
AGCCTATATGGATTTCCTCTGCCTCTGACATAAGCTTGTATATTGTCCTGAGCCTGCTGGAAAAGTGGCAGGGAGGGCTGGGAGGGGCAGTTTTGGGTCTTGGGAACAGCTGTCCTGTCATCTTCTCATGCATACTGTAAAAACTGGACTGATTCACATTAGTATCACATACAAGTTACCAATGATTCTGAAGTGCAGATTAAGTGGTCATATGCTATGGAAGAGATTCCCTTCAAATGCCACCATTTTAACAGTACATGGACACTACGGTTCAGGTATGCCTAAGACTAAAGTACAATCTTTTCGTACTTTGTAATGAAAAAACTAAAAAACATTTAAATTAATGATGTGACACACATTTATCTCACATGACTACCATGCCACCTCAGCAGTAAGTGCGTGGAGAGTGCAGTAAATGATGCTTGTTCTGGCCTGCAAAGCTATTGTTAACGTTCCTAATGTCCTAAAGAAAACCCTTCTTTTGTTAAGAAAGTATTACACTTTTAAATTCAAACGGAATTTAAAAAGCACCTTATTCCTTGCTGATTTTACTTAAAAGAATGATTTAGGCCACTGTAAACACAGAAAATGCCTATCATTTCCTCTAATCCTCAAATAATATTAATTTTAAATGTTGTGTTTGCTCTTTCGAAGACTCAAGACTCATCACTGCAAAAAAAACCTGTCCTTTAAGAACTGCCTACATGGGGAACAAATTATTATGCAACTTAGCTGAGTCTTGACAGAGTCTAGTGATGCGCATTTGATATTTTGCTATAGAATAACCAGAAAATGCATTTGAAAAAACAATATAATACTTCAGTATTTTATGCCAGCCTGCATGCAGCAATTCTAGACTAGGTTCCTGCCAGTCCTGGTTCCAGTTTCAAACTTACCACCAGTAAGGTCCAAAGTTTTGCATAGCAGGGTGGAAAGAAAACATGGTTTCCCAAATTCATTTATTCAAACTTCCCTACCTCACAGAGATTAACAGATTTACAGAGCAACATAACTTTTACTTTGACCCAGATCTTCTCAAATGAATTAATTCATTCACCAGTAATCCTTGGCATTTTCCATTTTATTTGTTTTATTTGTTTTTATTTGTTCATTGTTCAGCTAAAAGCAATTTTCCCCTATTTATAATTTTGGATAGGTACTAAGTAAATTTGTATTTTCCTGGTGTATGCAAGAACCAGCAATGCATCTCTGGTAACAAATGACCAACCTCAGTTTACTACATTAAATATTTTATTGGATCTTGCTATCTTCTAAATTTCTTCCTTAAGTGTACAGAACTGATTTCAAACTTTTAGTGCTTATATACGACACCAAAAAATAGCAGAAATCATAAATTTGCACAATAGCCCAGATGTATGGAATGAATGGACTGTGAAGTCCCATGAGTACAGAACTCTAGTTTTGATCATCCTTAACTGCTTTCTATTTCATTTTCCTTAAACTTTAAAAAATGAAATAAAAATCTGCTAATGTTGACCTTGGAAATGTCCTCTATGGATCATATGAAAATGCTGAAATTTTCTAAAATTGTAAGATAGTGCCATACACCCACTATATCCAATGAATTTTCACAATAAATTTGCATTCAACTTTCCACCTCATCAGTAACCACTTCTTCTGGGGTGGTAAGCAATCAAGGCTTTCACATAAAGTGTGTCAGAAGTAATAAGTAAATGGATGCCTAGCTTTACCAGTTAGTCTTTATTATACCTCTTAGCATGAGGGAGACTGAGGTGGTTCAGAAATGCTCAAATCAATTGCAAACCTCTCTGGTTATCAGCTGAAAGGAGCTTTTACTATCCTTTCCTCTTACATACTCTGCTAAAGGAAAAAAAAAAAAAAATCCATACTCCCACCCTTTGGCTAATTTTAAAAGACTACATGCCATAATGGAATTACTTCTCTACTCATTATCTCAGCATCCCACTTCAGCATAACATAGTTATGTTCAACTTACTGGCTTTGATGGCTAAAATTCTGGGAAATCTGTACTCTCTTTTGTGTGGGGGAAAAAAAGGAAAGAAAAAAAACCCACAACAACAACAACAAAAACTAAACAAAACAACAACAACAACAACAACAACAACAACAACAACAAAAAGAGAAGAAAGGAAAGGCTCACAAGCTTCCCTAAGGAAAAGAGACAGAAAAATAGTGAATCACTTCTCCCACTTCCCTACAAAGTGCAGTGGATAAGTATATTTTGAGGGTTCAGTCTCCAATTCCCATTTCTGTAATTTTAACTTCGAAGTACAGGAAAAGTAACTTGAACAACGCCAAACACAAAATGTGTGCTCAATCAGGGAAGATATTTCAATGTTTTTTCGGTTATTGTTGACAACTCTGCAACAAGCTATTCTGTTGGCAACCGTTAGGCTGGATCAATAATTATCTTTGTACTAATGCTCTTCTTAGATGGAAGCAGAGTAAAGAGTCATTCTTGCCTCTTCAATGAAGGAAACAGTGAAACAGATTGAAAGAAAACCAGAAATGTTATTTATCATAAAGGTTTATCAAGCTGTTGCTTACCACAATACTTTCGCGTATTATAATAGTATTAAACCTCTTCAGTGGAGGGTCGCTGGGATTTTGGAGAGATGCTGTTAGGGAGAAAGGTCTTGCTCTCTTCTCCCCCACAAAAGCTCTTTCTGCCTGGATGATCTCACTGGGGTTGCCCTGTCTCTGAAGGTAAAGGAAGCTACATGAAGGGAGCTACAGAGCGAGCTGCTCACGGACCCCAGAAATGTCCCTGCTCCCGGCCGCAACACCAACCCCCCCCATGACCTCGTTCAAAGGAGAGCTCTGCTCTGCCATTTCATGCTGCCGCTTTCTCTCAGTGGTGGCATAGAGGACAGCTAGGAAAACAGAGCGGGGAAAAAAGAGGTGAAAGCACAACATGGCAGCTAATAAGTATTTCACACTAAAGGCAAGTTGTCTTGGATCTGCGCAGGTAGTTCACGGGTCCACTCTTCCTTTAATAAAGGGAGTGCAAGTGATCCTGAGTTAGCAATCCTGCATCATTTCTTTGTGACTGCTTTGAGCTGAGCTGGAAAAAGCAAAACGTAGTTGAAATGCTCATGAGTTTGAAAGTCTGTCCGGTCCCCGAGGGCAGTAATGGGCCAGACTGTCCCTGCCCAAACCCCCAGGACTCCCTGACCCTGCCCATGGCTGAGGACCCCATTTCAGCCCCTGAGGCCATCAGCCCCTGCCCCAGCGATGCCACAGCAGGGCCCATCTCCAGCTCCCCACATATATCTCAATCCAAAGCTACCTCCCGTCCCTAGAGGTTATTCCAAGAAAAAGTCTGGTATAAGGTTTCCTGGACAAAAAGTAGCTTTGACTTTGACTAATGCAAAGTTTTTATTGGTGATAAGGAACTTGATCTTGCACAGTACTACTTCTTAAAACCCTGCAGTTTTCCTCTGGCTGAAATACCCAGACTTCTGAATCATTCAGCAAGATGAGTAACATGACCCTGTCAATCAGCTTGGTATCTTTGAAAAATCCAGAAAATTTTATGAAACTTGTGAAAGGCAATAGTTACTCTCTAATTCCAGCAGAGGCTTTGTTGCTCTGAAGTGACCAGTGAGAATATTGGAGCAGATATATTTTAGACATACAGCTGAAGTAATAAATGGATAATGATGACTTTTGCATGATCTCCCATGTCTTCTGACAAGTTTCTGCAATGTTCTTCTTTTAAGACTATACGAGTCCTGTATTTCAGCTGATACTGTTTGTGTTCCTTTGCATAGAATTAGTTTCCAAAATAAAGATCTTATCTGGATACCGCAGCTTGCTCTCAAAGTGCATTGACTGTTGGGCAGAAATAGACCTAACATATATTCTACGATCTGAATGACAAGGGCTTTGCTAGCATTTTATTAGGAATAGATAAAAGACAGCATTGACAATTTTCAGTCTGACATGTCACCCTTTTTCTTGTGTAGGAGAATAGTAATTGTACTACTATAATCAACTGGTGTGGTCTCATATTCCCAAATGCATAAAAATCACGTTTTATGCCGGTGAAAAAATGCTGCAGCACCATAATTAAGAGGAGCAAGAGGCAATGCCTTTATGGTCTGGTGAGTGGTAACTTGAGCTGATGTACAGCTTTTTGATTTCTTCTGAACATGGTGGTGCTGCTAGCACTTGAATTGTTTCTGCCTGTGTTTTTTTTTTTCTCAATTGCCCTCTGTAGAAGGTTAATAGTAGGTTTAGAATGCCAAAGTTTTCTAGCCAGTGAATCACAATTTCATATTTGTCAGTCAGTGATGTGAAACCAGCTGCTATTTTAAGTGGAACACTTACACTTCCCCCCCGCCTCACTCCACAGATGCTCTTCAGTTGTATGAAGAAATTGATCATTTTGTCTCTTCTGCAAGTCTTCAGAATGTCACTAATTTCTTATTTACCACAAATTTTTCATCTTGCATAAGTTACACTGTAGAAGCGTAACAGCTATCCTATATGCTCTGCACTGATCTCACAGCTGGATAATGAAAGAATGAATTCTATCCAGCACAGAATGAAAATTCATAAGTATGGAACTTGTCATAAACATGAAACTGCATCCTGTCTGTAAATATCCTGTAATGATGCTGTGAATTAGTATACTTAAGTTATTTCCAGGTTAAAAATTCATTACTCCTGCTATAAAGAACAACTTACAGACAGATTAGTAAAACCAAGCTGATTTTACAATTATTATTTTTCTTCTGAGAGTCATGCTATTTATGTTTTGTGTTTCCCTCGACCTAGACAACTTTTATTACCAAATGTCAGCCTGAAGCAGCTGCAGAGAGTCAGCAGCTCAGATTTGCATTGGTTTCTTTATATCTTCTGGGGCTTTTCTGCTCTCTGCTGCACATTACAAATATTAGCATAAAGGAGAAAGATGAAGTTTTAGACATGTTGATCATCCTCAGGAGGAGTCACTGTCAACAGGATTTGGCCAAAACCTTTCTATTCTCAGACCGAAGAAGGAAAAGCCTGTCACTACAGAATACCAACATTTTTAAGCCTGCTTCCTCATCTTTTTTTCACCCTCATCATTATGATACAACATCATATATCCTCCTCTGATTTCCAGTTACCCTATGCCCACAGATCATCCTACATTCAGCTTTTGATAGGTCATTGCATCAGTGTGGATGCAGCTACAAAAGTGTCATTTTTATACGTAATGGAAACACAGCTACTTTAAAATAAGATCTGATTCCACAAAAAGAGCCATGATTTAACTGGTTAATTGGGGAAAATGTGAAAATGTGTTCCCAAAATTCTAATTAAAAAATGATGGCTTTTAGTTAGCTTCTTCATGCTTCAGGAAGAACATTATAACCAGTTACTCAGCCTGAAATAAGTCTCTGCACTGTGTGAGGAAAAAAAAGCTCTCGTAAGTGGTGAGATCCATGTACTGTGTTTCCAATGTTGCTACCTCTTACCTTGTGTTCCAGACTGTGCATCATTAGAAAGTAGTTGAAGCCCATTGTAGGTCCCTTCCAACTTAAATATACTATCCTATTCTATCCTATCCTATCCCATCCTATCCCATCCTATCTTATCCATCAGCTTAGAGATCATTCCAAATAGTATCATTCCAAATAGAGTCCAGATTTCAAGGATCCACTGTTGATGCCCTGCAAGTCAATAGAAGAGCTGGACAATATACATTTCTGTCTTACATCCATCACTGTGGTGCCTAATGTCATAAGAAAAATATTATAGTCAAAATTTCTAATTCAACCTGAAGACATCTTTGCTGAATTTTAAATGCTTAACAATGCCAAGTAACAGGAAATTGAACTTCTCCCACTTTCATGCAAAATTAACTCTGATAAAGACTAGTTAAAAAAGAATCAAACTAGTACTAGCCACTTCCCACTGCATAATTATATATTCTCTTAATTGAGACCAACCTATCTTTGAGCTCTGAATAAAATGTTATTTATACATAATACTAGCACAGAAATATAATTTGTCCCAGCTAAAGATAGTTTGGTATAGAAAGAGTTAAGCTAGTCATTTCATGAAGCTTGAGAATATAAAAAAAGATCCTACATATTTTTTAAGAGTAAAAAGAACCACCAGATACATTTAAAGTAGTATATAAGCAAAATAAAACAAGTATCTGGTTTCTTTTTACACCTGGCATAGATTAATTCAGTACAGGAATCTTTGTCACTGGTATTGATGAAGGATAGATATCCAAAAGCCATTGGATTGATTCTCCATTTTAGAATCAGCATTTATAGTGCTTTTTCATTGTTTCTTAAGTTTTCCAAATTGGACTAGCAAGGAAGTAACATTAAAAATAGAGCTTTGGAGAAAATCTTACCTGTACTTCATCTTTTTTTTTTTTTTTCCCATCCTCATAGATCCTCAGAGTACAAAGGCAGATGAAATAGCCAAGAATAAAGTTTTCTGAACCTTAAGAATGTTTTGTCTGGATCTGATTCAAGGTTAGCATTGGTTCTTATTTCATACGAATGTGTTCATTCCTCTCAATATACCATGTCTGGCAATGTAATACACGTCCTAATGGAGACACATACTTTAAAAATATTGAAGTGTAAATTAGTAATATGCTTTATGTAAATAGTTGCTGTGGGGAAGGGAATATTATGTATCAGCTACCAGAAGTATCTGAGATACAGTATGAAGAATATGTGGCTGATCTGCAGTGATTTATTAATTCTCTATATTGCCTAGTGGGATGGTATGGCTGTATTAGCTTTCTAGAACCGTTACTATACGCATATGTTGATTTACTTTTGTAACTGAGTAGTTAGAAAACTGCCAAGAAGGCAAAATAAAGATACTCAATAAGTATCCTGCTGGTAAACATTTCAAAGGCACTATGAAACAATACCTGAATTATTAAGCTATTCTAGGCACCAGCCAGGTCATTTCTTTTGCTAAGACTAAGAGCAATAAGATTAGAAGAACAGTAACATGGTAAAATAGTCACTCTGGAAGGAGGATGGAAGTTTTATAATGCAAGATTAAACTTCAAGCCTCTGACAGTGATAAAAAGAGGCAAAATCTCTAGACAAAAACTTTCTACTAAGCATTTTAGCTCCACTGAGGATGTAACTGACCATAATTAGCTTTTCCATGGTTAAATTAACACTCTGAAAGGTGCTGAATCCTGACCTTATTTTGTACAGACACTGAAGAAAAAATATCACTTCTAAACTCCCCTTTACAAATCAAAGACATTTTTAATGGAAGGTCAAACACATCAGTACATGCAGACAATGACTTTTGGAAAGCATTTTGTTCTTTCTAGCTTAGTGATCACTAAGACTGATGACCAGTAAAAACAAATTGCACTGCAATATGAAAGGAGACACATTTTTTCTGGTTTTGCATTGTTACTTTTTTTCCTCCCTGCTGTTTGTGTTACACTCTCCAAAGCTTAAAAAGGAAAACCGCTGTCACAGATTTAATGTCTTTCCATGCTCAGACTTACCCCTTCATGGACAACATTACTGCCCTCAAATTTTGATACAGTAGAACTGGATTTTTTTGAGTTAGCATTCATAAGATTTTTTTCTCAACCCACTGAAGTTCTAACAAATGCCTGGACCACAGTTAAAGTACGGGGATAGGAGCCACTCAAAATCCTGTAATTAGCAGCCACAGCATCTTTGTAAACAGGTAATGTCAAAGGAATTGGAGGCAAGCAAGCATGAAATAGTAAAAACAAGTGGCTTCAGTGACAAGTAATCAGCATCACAATAGGGAATATTCAGGAATCAAACAGAATTAATTTTGAAAGCTCCAGTTCTTTAGACCGACAAAACAATCCACACACTTCTGCATATGCTTACATTTACATGTGTGAGTAGTAGGAAGTTGACTAGAAAAGTGGAGAAAGTTAGAGAAAGCTTGCAAACGTTTCCAGGAGCTGCACTGATGTTCCAGTGGTAACAAGATCAAACAAGCATGCAAATTCTGGGAATAATGTCCAGCACAGTTAGCATGGGTACACTTCAAATCAGATGGAGAGATGGAGTCTTCACTAAGTGCATAGGGACAGAAAACCATGTTCAGTAATAGTGCAGTCAAAACAAAGACAATTAAAAGACCTAATACTCTACAGTGACTTTCTGAAGTGCTGTGTAGCACTGTCTCAGGAGGTAGGCACAACCCTGTACAAGAGAAGAACAGAAAGGCAAAAAAAGTCCCGAACACCAAAGTATTGCTCAGTTAGGAAGTCATTCTGGCCAGAGAGCAGAAATCACAGCTCTATGAAGGCAACCAACACAAAAGCAGCAGTTAGGTCATGAGGCATCAAAATATGTACATTAATTAAATAACTTTATAAGCTTGAAAGAAAACTGGGTACAGAAAAGATATATCCAAAAGTCTTTTGGGATTTTATAGGAGACTGCAGTATTCTGATCTCTGTCAAAATTAGTCCCGCTGGTTTCACATGCGAACAAATAGTAGGAAACTCACACTGATGATAACTTCATTAGAGTAAGGTCTCAGTACTGAGAACGAGAGGGACTTTGACTGGAAAAGCAGAATTATCTGAAAGCATATGAATAAGGTAATTTAAAACCCAAAGGAAGATACCTGAAAGGTTCAGCTGAGACTGTCATGCAGTATTTCAGCAGCTTTCCATACTGCATATTGTACTGACCTGCATTAACTTTGTTTTTCACTTTGTCCTGTATGATTTCTCCTGAGAAAGCACGACACACATACAGAATAAGCAGTTGTTTCTATATGAAAAAATTGAGCAAGGTCACCCCATACTGTGAAAGAGGCATTAATGGCATCACAGTATCTTCCAATAACAAACCCATTTATGTATGTCATCACAGTAAAGTACTAAGCAGTCTCAGCACTCCAGCAAAATTAATCAATATGCAATGTACTGGACTCCGAGCAAAATTTTAGTGCTGTTTTTAAAGGTACCTTGAGGTATGCTTTGGTAAATGGTAACTTGCTAACGGTAGCCTGAAACCATAACAACAGGATAAGCACACTTGCTTAATTTTCTTTTCAAAGACTAAAGTATAAAATGGAAAAACATATATCATGCTTTACCTAAGCAACAATATCCTTCTGCAGATGACAAAATACATGGAAGGTGTTTCTTAAACTTAAGTTGCCTGCAGTCAAATATACATAGAAAATGAACTGTCTGCAACTTGCTCACAAAGGGAATAATTTCCATTAGGTCAGCCTAATGTAATGCCCCTGTTGACTTACAGGTTATACTTTAAACATATCTCCTATTTCTTGAACTAATTTCAGGCTCTTGAATGCAAGCACATAGCGGGAGCAAATATGAGGACACTGACTAGAGGACACAGCAGCTTTTTCCAGAAATGCCACTTTTTAATAATACTGTTTGGGATGCAAACAGGACATGTGTTCAGGGCAGATTGAGTACTTGATCCCACTCTGACCATGCATGTAGATACAGTGCATGTAAATATGCACTATAGTGCATATAAACATATATTTTCCCTTTCTTTTCTGTCCTATTACATTGTCTTCATCTCAAACCAAGTGTTGTACATTTTTGTTCCGATTCTCTCCCCCATCCCACTGGAGGGGAGTAAAAGAACAGCTGTGTGGTATTTAGCTGCCTGCCAGGTTAAACCACAATGGTAGTGCATATATAAGTATGCACTATATTACCTCTAAATATGACACTAGTACTATTGCAACCAATGGAGTTATCAGTGCGCCTAATCACATTACTGTATTGGACACAGAGTAATTCCTTTTTTTCACCGATAGTTGACATCCTCCTGCTATTTTCTGATGACCAGATGCAACATATCTAGAAGTACACAGAGCTCTTCTGCCAGAGGACTTGCTTCACATTTAGCTTTAGCCTACCTTTTGTATGGGTAGCTCATGCTACAAATTTATTTAGCAGGCAAGAGAACTGTTGCACAATTCAACTTCCTCATGTCCCATTCCCCTTTTCTCTAAATGCCCAGAGGAATCCTACTGTTTTTCATCAGGTTTAGACCAGGATGCCTCAGGACACCCTGTTTCTGTCACACAGCCCCATGCAGGTTTTGAATGGGCATTGATAAGCATGTGTTTTACTGAAAAATACCAGGCTTTGCTTCAAGTTCAGTGTCATACTTACACCCTCTGTGTAAGTATAACTTACTGATTTATTCACTGATAATTACCCCTCATGAGTTGCACTGCAGTAATTTGCTATCTTCCTATTTCCCCTTTTCCTACTTCTAAGAGTTTGTTTGGACTCTGTATGATATCCAAAATTCTTCTACCAGAGCCCTAGGATATCTGTCTAGTCCTGAGCCATAGAAAATGCAGATAGGCAGGTATCTCTCCCAGCATTAGACTGCAGAATCAGGGCTTCAGGAGCCAACTCCTTCCAGACAGAATCCAGATTCTGGGATCTTCCCTAAGATTGGGTAAAGAAGTTCTTCCATTTAGGTCTCTGGCTTCAGTAATTACTTTAAATAGTATTTTAGGTGACACCACTATCACTAAAAAGCAAGCGAATAAAAAAATTTCTCTTCGAAAGAATAATGGCAGATATCTATTGACAAGGTATTGTAGTTGAGAACTGGAACTGAGAGAACAACTTGGCTTTTTCTTGAACGCTGAAAAAGGATGTCAGCAACAACTGTGCTTTAGGGAGACACTGACACCTTTGGGTAGGATGTTGGGGTTTTTTGTCCATTGCTTAGTATCATTCCCTGTGCACTTAACTGGCGACAGAAGCCTAAATCTGGGATGCAGATTCCTTTCAGGAAGCCACAATAGTCTCTGACTTCTGACACACTTCGGTCTTTTACTTGATCAAGTCCCTAACCTGTAGATGCTGTCATGAAAATTATCCAAAACAGAAAGGCAAATAACCTCTATTTTTGTCCTTGTTTATGTGAAAAAGAGGATTTCTGTCTTACTTATTTGTATTTTATTAATTCAAAATCTGAAACAGTAGTTCTACCCTGCCGCTTTATGTGTCACGTACACTGGACACAGCACATTTAAACACTTCCAGGGGGTTATCAGCTGATAAGAAACAATGCCAATATAGTCACAATACTCTTCACAATTTAAATTCATTCAAACTTGGGAAATAAAGGCAGGCAAAGAACATGAAAAGGGAGCAATTACAACAGTAGGCTAACAAGCAACAGATTCTACTTAGGTGGAGCTGCCAGGCTGCTTTCTCTCACTTTTCTGCACTTTCCTTTCTTCAAGGACTACCAACTCATTATCTAGGCAGCTTCTCTCATTGTGTCAACAAGCTCACTTAGCTCTTCAGGGCTTTCCATCCTCTCTTCAGCAAAATACTAGCATTTTTTACTTATTAAATGTTCAAGGACTAATAACTTAAGCACATTTTTTCTGTTTAAACAACAGAAACTGCTTAATCTGGCACGACAGAAACTAGGTCCCCAGCTAAATTTCAGAATCTGACTAATAAAGAGAAAAAGGATTCACCTTTATCAAACAAAAGGTTTGTTTGATCATTAGGGAATAAAGAAAAAAATTAAGAATCTAAGCTAAAGATACATGAAAGGAAGAGAAGAGATGGAAGAAAAGAGGAGGGAGGTGAGAGAAACATAACCTTTGCAAATGTTCTGGGTTCTTTCTAAAGCAAACACAGTATAAAGCACTGTATGCATTTGGACCCCATCAGTTTGAATAACCCAACTGTGATAAAAACAATTATTCACCAGAATTAAGTCAAATGCACACAGAAGTGTTTGCAGCATAAGAGTTGTTGCTGCAACAAGATGACAGAAAGTACTAGCCAGAGTCAAGAAAAGCAGGAAAATTTGTACTACAGTAACTAGTGAGGAATCAATAGTTTCCTCACTGAATCTTTCTGTTGCAATTTTGCATGTGTTACATCACCAATATTTCCTTTTAGTGCAATAAACGGTAATTTTAATGTCATTGAGTCTGTCATAAGTGACAGAGGGGGGGAGGGAGGTGGGAAACATCAAATACTAGGTCACAAAAAAATTAATAAACTTGCAGCCCAAATCATTAAGACAAACATTGCAGGCAGACAAATTCTGTGAGGGAAAGATATGATATCCTGCTCTTCTCAAGAGAGTAACTGCAATGGCAAGGTCATTAAAAGTGTCTCTGAGTGGCTTAAGAAATAATTTGTCAATAACTTTTAAATTTAATATTAAATTTAAAATGAAAACACTAAGGGATCTAGAGAAAAGCAGCACTGTGGTTCAGTAATTTGGAATAAATTAATAAATTGTGAAGAAGCATTTGGACTAAGTATACTCCTAACATCAGCACAAGCACATTCTTTGAGTATACTAAAATTAACATTGTCAGTGACTAAAACATCATCACTCTGGCAAGAGAATATAAATGGTTTCTCTCCAGCAGGATTCTTTAAGTGATAAACCCATCTCTCATCAGAATATATATGTTACTTCATCCTTAAAATAAAGACATTGATCCAAAAATAATATTGAGATCTTAAAGTGCACAAAGAACACTGGACTATTAAATTACTTGGTTGCAGAAGGGGTTGTTGCAAGCTTGTGCCATGAGATAATTAGTTTTACTTCCATCTCGTTCAAATTCATTTTAAAATTAAGGTGTTCGGTTCTGAATTTCTGCCAAACACTGCGACAAAATATAGGCTGCAGCTGAAGCATCAGGAAAGAGAGAGAGGGAGCTGGGAGCCATCAGCAAAGCAAAAGAATATTATACTGTGATGGTGAAAAATTGAAGTATGAGACAGCATATAAAAAGAAGAGAATATAATGGTTGGTATGCAGAGCCCTGGGATGGAGCCATTCCACATCAAACAGAACAAAAAGGAAAAAGAGGAGGGAAGAATTTGGTCAACAATCTAATGATGGTCTCAAAGATTTTAACATAGCCTTGCTAAGGCTACAAACAGTTGCCAAAATGGCAGCAAAACATGGTTCAGCAGCACAGAATATTAATTATGGCACTGACTGGAAGGACTGGTTTAAAGTAGAGATGCATATGCCATGAGAAATAAATACAATGAGAAAGAAGAGAAATAGGACCTCCAGGAAAGCATAAACAATGTTTCGGCAATGAAAATGAGGAAAATGGTGGTTTTCTCTTTCCTCATTGGCAGTGAAATGATCTGTCCCATTTACAGATACAGAACACAAAACAAATCAAAGAAGACAGACAGCACATAACATCAGAAAAGTTAGCCTAAGGTGGCAGTAGGTAAAGCTTGTCACTGCCTGGCACCCGGGGGTATATGTGTTATGTTGACAAGCGAATTCCTAACAGTCACAAGACAACATCCCAAAGCCAACAGAGGGAATCTGTAGTCATTAGTTCTTTATGCTGCTAGTCAGGGTCAGAAAAGAATGAAGACTAAATAGACATGGAAAATTGAGCAGCCCTTTCGCTCTTGCAGCAGCATGTGTGAATGAAGAACGCAGCACATGGACAAAAGCAGTAAGAGGAATCCAAGCACTCTTCTTAATTGCAAGATTCTCACTTGTGCATAACACAGTATGGATGGTTGGGCAAGCACCCTGCAAAATACTGCATTTTTATTTTATTTTACAAATTAATTTTAAAAGGGTTGCAAAGAACTCAGTTGTAGGAAGATTAACAAATATGGGGTACCAACACCAAAATCATCTCATCAGGAAACAGCTGAAGGAAAAAAAGTGTCATTCTTGCTGAATTCGACTTGGAGGTAGAGAGCTGTGAGGTCCTGGAAGGATTTTATATTCAGATCCGTGAAAGGACTTGCAGGAAGACCACTTCACTATCACACACATTTGTCCTGAGAACAGAGCCCAGAGCTAGTGAATGACACACTGACGCCCATGCAGCCCACACTGAGCAGGACTCACTCTTCTCTTGATTGCTCATGGGGACGCTTGATGACTCCACATTTCACATAATATAAAAGTCTGGGGTGCTCATCTGGGGTAGGGAACACTAAACTCAGTGTCTTTCTTACCTGGCTGCCCTACTGTCTTACCAAAAGTACCTGCTGCATGTACATGCTTCTCCTATCTGTGAGGGCAGTCACATCAAAAAGAAGCTAAAGCAAAACAGCAACATACCGTATCACTGCAGGGAATGGTAAGAGGGAAAGAGAGACTCTACCCTTGGAGGTGAACTGGAAGATGTGGGCTCCTTCCTTTCACTTAGCAGTTTTTCAATTTGGGGTGTGGGGGGGCAATAACAACTGGGAGAAAATCCAATGATAAACACTTCTCCCAGGATATAGGACATGCGGAGTTAGTGCCCTCTCCAAAGCAATAGAAAATTGTCATGTTAGTGGGATGGCACTCTAATCATGAAGCTATCACAGGCACTCCTACCTGTATACTGAAAGTGCATGGTATAATGGCTCTGCAAATGCCTGTCAAACCAGGTTCTTTGAGGACTTTGCAATCTGTTCAACCCATTTCTGGATCCTAAGCACGCTTAGCCCTAAGGTACGTGCTGACCTGCTCAGCACAGTGCAGTTCTACACATGCTCAGAAGATGAACAGCCAGTGCCTGAAGAACTACAGGTACAAGGACAGAACATACAGTGCATTAAAAACTTAGTAGGGAGTATATCTTACAACAAGAACAAACATATTTCAAATGCATTTTAACACAGCTTGGGTTACTGCAGAATTAAAGTAGTCATCAGCCAGTTCATTTTCTTTGTTTTGTTATAAATTGCCCCAAAACCTTTAACATCAGCACTTCAAAAAAAGTAGGCATATAAAGAAAATTCTGAATATGGATTAAGTTAAATAAAATTATCAAGCAAACATGTGCTTTCTCTAAAAGAACCTAGAAATAAAGATAAATTATATAAACGTATATGTATATAAAACAAAGCAGATGGCTGCACAACAGACTGACCCCAAAGAGTGAGACCTGCTTTTGTAAGTCATACATTGCAGGGTACACAAACCAAGATGGAATTTAGGGGGAATGTGTTCTCCAGTTCAGCTGAAGAAACATAATGAAAACTATTTTACCTGGGTCAAACAATGTCTGCACTTTAACACCCAGAGCAACAAGCATCAGAACTCAAATGGAATCAGTTGTCTCTTGAAATAAATTACTTGCGTGTTCCTACAGATATGTTCCTACAGATATGGTTACTATTAACAAACAAAATTGTAGGATTTTATGAGCTGTCAAAAGTATATATATCTTGTCAGAAGATCTTGAAGGTGACCTAAGCAAAACTTATTCTGTTCTTTTCAGCACATATAAGTGAGAACAGATTCCAGAATCACATCTTTAACTACAGAATAAAGTAAAAAATTAAAGTATTAGCCTAGTCAATGTTTGTTTTACAGCGCTAATGTTCTCATCTTATTTATAGAAGTACTATTATTATTATCAGTTTATTATCTCTACCAAATAATATTATAATCGTTGTTGTTGTTATCACATATTTGAAAA